>VHZZ01017196.1:0-12281 GCA_009801015.1 Silene noctiflora
AGACTCTGACTTAAAACGACACAAACTTACTCGACAGAGTAAGGCCTACTCGGTCGAGTCACCAAAGGCAGGGAAAACCGTAGTATTACACCGCAGCCCGTAAAAAGGTACTCCGGACACACCGGTGGTACCGGACCAGAGAGCGACTCGGATCCCCTGTCAGACGATGTGACTCAACCTCACGTGTCCCTCCATGACTCAAGCCATTAATGTGCACATCCCTCTTAGAGTGAGAAGCTCTAAAAGGCGACCCAAGCGTAAGACGGTCTCCCAACCGCCTTACGTCTCCATAAGAATAAGTATCACCGCCACAACTCCGCCAACCTCCTCCACAATCATATATAACACAATATGTAATACAATATGCCAACACATCTTTCACATGTGCAATAATCATCAAACATGCCTTTTTCTCATATGAAATAGATGTCAATTAAGAAGTACTCATGTGACACAACAATCAAGAGATACTTCAAGACATACTCTCAATTAACATGTTATAATGCAATTCCCCCAATTACCACCACCTACTAAAACACAATCATCAAATTACATGTTATAATGTCAATCCAATACTATCATGAAAACAACATTAACCACTCATTATCATGCCACCATGAAATATTGACACTAATATGAGACTAGCAACATTTACCAACAACAATCATGCTATAATACCATAACAACATAATAATGACATATGCAACCATTCATACTTATTGAAACCGAGTAGGATTAACCTGCCTTTTAGCATACTCCATAAGCTAGTCCAAGACAACAAGAATCCATCTCATAAAACCATCTCATCCTACAATAATCGTATAATAACTATCACATATCATCCTACACTATAATAAAATACAAAAACCCTTATTACTTCCCATTAATTACCCATATACTAATAATAATTACTAATTAAACAACCTAATTGAAAGCTCCCAAAAATTAAGATTCATAAGACTAGAAAATGGGTAGATCTTAACTTACAAGGTGGAAGGATGAAGAAGAAGATGAACAATCCCTTAATACAAGCTTGAATCCCATATAAATGTGTTTGTGAGGGTTTTAGAGAGAAGGGAGAGGATTTGGAGAGATAAGGAAGAAGATAGAATGAAATAGGAGAAAAAGGGTTTGCGGGTTCTTAAAACCCATATGACCAGCTCACTCGGTCGAGTAGCGAGTTCACTCGACCGAGTGACAAATACTCGATCGAGTACTGAGCACACTCGGTCGAATGAAATCCACTCGATCGAGTGCTCAGACCACTCGGTCGAGTACAACGCGGTTCTCAGCAATGACCAATTTTCGTAAAACAGTCATATCTCACTCGTTTCTTGGTCATTTTGGGCGAGTAACCTACCGTTGGAATCGTAAGAGAACAAGATATAACCTTCAATTTGAATCACATCAATAACATGTCTATATCTCAAGTTATGACAGTTTTAAGACGACCCTTCTATAGGCGGACATTATAACAACTCCACTAAGTCTAGTTTATAGTCATAAGTCACTTTTGAGTAGACAAGGGTCCCCTCACGCATCCCAAGGGTCCTTTGAGGGTCTCAAAATATCCAGGTATTACTTGTTCACGCATGTTAGGAAGGTATGAAATGACACTATATGCTTCATATGTGAGTCCCATTTGGTTTGTTTACGTTTCACCTTGTATTTCGTATTACTTGACTCATTTTTTATCGTTTGAGGGTGATATGCCTAAGTAACATGAAAATATGAAGTATAATGTTTATTCATGTTATAAGAGTATGAAATGATGTTGTGAAATTCATATCCGAGTCCTTACTTATTCATTATCGGTTCTTTATCGAGTTTAAAATGTGAAATGCTTATCTTGGATAAGTATTTGAGTTGAGTCGTTCTCTTATGGGAATGTCATTATGCCTTGTTACTAGCTTGACTATCTTTACGCCTTACTTGTGCCGTTTTGCCAAGTATTGGTTTACGCCGCTCTCATGCCGTTCTGCCGGGAGTTGGTTAATTTATGCTCTTTCCACCTCTTTCGTGTCGTTTTGCCGAATTTGGGGTACTCGACTTCCGTTCTGTCGATCGAGTCTTGGATGCGAAACGTTTATCGCATGTCAAATCGGAAAACGTTCATCCCGAGAGTCTGGTCAGGTTTAGACTGGGATCGGATATGTATTATCAGCGTCCTGCCAGGAGGAATTGAGTTTAGAGAAGTAAATGTCCTACTTGGTTATGGTTATTGGCATATGTCATTCAATGTGAGAGTTACGTCTTGTGTTGGTTGGATGTAAGAGTCTTGGTCTTATTGGATACTAGAGGTGAGATGAAAGCCATAAGCACGCATGTGATGTTAATAGCCACGTCCCGTGCAATATTTGCTAAAAGTTTTCCAAAGTAATGACTATGGTTTCATTCATATTGTATTGATTGACCCCTTGATTACCTATTTCATATGATTCGAATTCTAATCTCATATCTATGTCATATGTTTATCCATGTCACATAGTAGTCGTGTCATCTTTTATATTGGTTTGGTTGGATTGTCTCATATGGATGTCCGTATGCCATTGTTCAGGTTTGACTTCACATGTTTTGAATACTATTCTTATGTCGTAGTGCTTATGTCAACTGGTTATGTTTCATATGCTCTAATATGTTCTTGCTTATCTGTGTTTTGATGTAATATGGCTGGAAGAACCCTGAGTTACTCCACACCGACTGTGACATTCATTTTAATGAATGAACAGGTTGCAGCTTGGTGATTATTTGGGGATTACAACGAGTGAGCTAGCGAGCATTGTACTTACAACGATTGACCTTATACGTTGTAGCTTTTAGAAATTTTTAGTACCGTATTTGTATATTATCAAGGGATCGGGATCCCTTATATTTATTTCAGTTGACATTTGTATAAAGCTTTTCTTAACCTAAGTTTTGGTTCTTATGTTTTAGTGACTCCGCGGTTTTTTATATCAAAGTTTTTAAAACCATCGCTTTTTCCGCTGCACTGTCTACGTTTATTTTGTTGCATAATCGCGGGGGTTCATAGAATATTCCTCCAAAGTTAAAACTTTTTATTTGGAAAGTCTGTGTTGACGGCCTCCAAACGAAAGGCAGGCTCCTTAAAAGTCATATTAATGTCCCACCTAATTGTGTTTTGTGCAACTATTCTATTGAAAACAAAAATCATTTCTTCTACAAATTCTCCTTGATTGGTTATGTTATCCAAGACGTGAATATTATTAGCTTTAACAATATTTGGTTAAGTTATGATAGTATTAAAGTTTTTTAATGAAACTCAATTATCTCCAAGATTTAACTACAATAGATGATTTCATTAAGATTATTTTTATTTGGTGGAATGCATGATTTTATAGAAAGGACACTATCTTTAATAATGCTCATCTCAATGTATACTTATCCTCTTATGCGGTAATAACATTAAGTTTTGGAAGGAGATTAGATATAAATATCTCAACGATCCCGAGAAAAAAGAATCAGTCAAAAACACTAATAGTAAGGAAGAAATTTGGTGGGAGAAACCTATAAACGGTTTTCTAAAGCTAAATTTTGACAGATCAAAATTAGATGTGAATAAAGCTTCTTTAGGATACGCATACGCTATAAGAGATCACAATGGTAAATTCGTTTTGTTGGGAACAAGAAAGTGCAGATCTAATAGTATTCTTGTTATGGAAACTCTTACTGTAAAGAAGACATTTTAGCGGCTAAATACTTAGGTATCTCAAAGTTAATTGTCGAAGGTGATAGTTTATGTGTTATTAACTCAATTTGTAGTAAGGATGTGAAATTAGATCTTCATTCGTTCAGTTAATGATAATTAAACATTTTTTCCGTGAAACTAACAAGGGTGTTGACTTTATGATTTTTATTGGACATTTATGTCCAATTCCGGTTTGAAAGCCGGTGACTTCAACTCAACTCGGTCATTCGAAAGGATGAAAAAAAAAAAAAAAAAAAAAAAAAAAAAAAAAAAAAAAAAAAGGGAAACAGACCAATCATACTTGGGATTATTGTCGACAATTTTTCTTCATTGTTTTTACCAATTGGGCATCTTTTTTTTCACCAAAGGTAGTTTGCACTATGCCGTAGGTTACCCAATGAGCAATGGACAAACATTTTGGCGCCAACTCTCTGCCATTTCCGCTTCAACAATTTCTTCCTTTGTGTTTGGTGTTTCTCTACAATGGCAGTCGAAATCGTAAAAGGTTCTATCCTAATTTCCATTATCTTAATTTAATATTTCAATTGAATTTACTTTGCTCGATTCAATCTTTCGATAGAAATTCTACTGTTTCGCATTGTCGATTTCGATTAAGTGAAGTGTAGGTATTAGGGTTCAGGCTTACAATTTTTGAATAATTTGAACAGTAATTTAGGGTTTCTTGTTGTAATTTTGGATTGTGAGGTTTTGATTATACAATGCTCTTGTAGGAAAATCTCAGATTGAGTTGAATTTAGCGATTTGATTAGAAACCCTAAATTTAGACATTGAAAAGAGGTGAAATAATCTGTGACATTCAGCTTTAAGAAAGATGTTCATAAGGATGGTAAATTACTATAATATCATCCAATAACATCGTTTATGTGTTGTTAACACAAGAGTAAGACTACATACATCCGACCTTCCCTTTCCCTGCCTTTTACTAGATTCCCTCGGGGTACTGTCATAATAATGTTTCATCTATTTCCATGGAGGAGGGGTGCGGGTAGTAATCTTTCCGATTGTATTGGCTGTCTACTTTAAAACCATTTTGAAAGCTTAATTCTTAACCTTCGATCATGGCCTAAAAATCACTGAGACAGCTTTGGGTGCAAGTTCTTAATTGTATGGGATGCAAATGATAGTAATTGTTACTCCTTTCTATTTATTAAAATTGCTACATCTGTTAAAATATATCAAGAGAATTTTGAATTAGCAATACCAGAATATGAGGTAGTAGTATCTGCCAGCACCATGAAGTCACATCGGTTTAACTGATCTCCCTGCAGCCCTGTCCTTTCCATGTATGGGTTGTGCAGGAGGAAGATGATAGGCTAAATGCATTAAAAGCTTCAGTTGTTGGGCACTTTTCAGTCAATTATCTGGTCATCTATTATTTGTGATGTTGCAGTTAGCTCCCTTATAATTGTAGGACTTTCATATGATTCCCCACTTTGCTTTAAGACATGTGCCTTGTCCAATCATTTAAATCATCTTACTAGGATGTGGGGGTACCCATCTATATCAGTTGTTGATAACTCAATTAAAGCCCTTATGGATCTCAAACTTGTTTAATGTCTTATGTTTTTTTCGTTTCTGATAGGGTTAAGTCAACAAACAGCTGATAAGATTGTTCATAATCTTTTCAACTATAGTTGTCACAATTGTGACTAATTCGATTTTAGATGACAAAATATCTAACGGAAGCATTTGTTTAGACCAGCTGCTATGCATTTTTCTCGTTTCAGTTTGCAGTTTTCAACTAGCTGGCGTTAGGATTTGTCCGTACATGCTTTGCGTACTTAATATTTTGTTTGATTGAACAGTATCAATTTTATCAATGCATCTCAGGTTACAAGGGGGAAAAACAAAAAAAGGGTGGTTGCATCTTTGCTGTTAATTTTACCCCAATAAGCGGAAGTGATAATTTCACTGATTAGTGAGTTAATGGTGTGACATGTCACACTCTGACTAAATTGCCTACTAAATGCTAGTCATGAGACGGAGTCTTACCCTCTGTTCTTTAAAATTTTTGTTAGTTCATTTTCTGGTCCGCCTGCAAGGAATTGTGTCTTCGATCACTGTATTGTATTAATTGATGTTTCTTTGAAGCCTGATTTCTTTAATATGCTAAAGTTTGGGTGACTTCTATTCTTATAACCATTATCTTATAACTTATTAGCATGAACTCGAATGGATCCAAAGTGAATATCTTAATTGTTAGGTTTACACAGTTGTTTGTTCATTTATGCTTATGGTCATCGTGGACATTGCAAACCCCATTCCGGGGATTATGACGGTCAAACTTTTGTGAGTACTGTGACTATCGTATATATTTGTGAACTGTGACTTGTATGGATTCCTAATAGGAATGATTTGAATTCCCTTACAAAATACGATGAACATGACTTGCTTAGATTTGCTAGGATATGATGAGTGGCTGCCTTGTTTAAACTATGGTTTGGTTCAAATTCATTTCTTATACAGGATCATTGACATGAAAGAAATCATATCTGCAAATATGTAGCAAAGATCCAATTGCACGAGACATATAAGGCAGGGAAATGAGATTTGAGAGGTATGTTTACTAGAAATGCTTCATACTCCATCCATTTCTTCATGTTCTTCCTATGCACTCACATATTTTAAAAAATGGTAAAAACACGAAATGGAGGTTAATATATGATTATTGCACTGTATGCTGCTTGTTTTTGTTTAGACTTGGTATATGATCCTTGTTTCTTGATTTTACACTATTAAAACCGAGGTTGTAGGGTACTAGAGTTGTCAAACGTTTCATCTGTTAATATGTCGTGCTTCAAACGAACATAACATACTGTTAACAGAAATTCTTTCATGAGAACTAAGAAGGTAACATAAATTGATTTTCTTAAGGCTTTTCTTTTTGTTTGTTTTGTGTATCCCTTTACTTTACCTCTTAGAGTGTCCCTTTAAGAAGAAACAAACCAAACTTCATATTGTGTTAAGGCGTTGTTCTTTGTTCTTTATCCTTTCCTATTTACCCCTCTTATCAACAAGCTTCTCTTTAAGTGTTGACTTCACATGGCCTTTCATTCGGGCTGAAATTCATGGCCTCATAAAGGTATACGGCCTCAAAAAAAAAACATTCTACAACTAACCTTATGTTATGTTCCTATCTCCGTAGATTTCTTGTTGCATGGATAAGAAGGTCACTTAGATCTTCTCCTTGAAATTGTTTTAAGTCACTTTCTTTTTAATGGTCCTCATCTAAAGGCTTGGCCACTGTTCCTCTCTTTACTGGACAGCTAGGGGGACCCTTGTCTGCTGATTTTGGTGTTCTAGGTTGTCTTCGGGTACAAATAAAATAAAAGCCATGTTACCTACCGGCTTCAAATGTCGAACACGGTTGCATATCAAAGTGTCGGACTTGGCAATTTTGTTATAAAAAAATATCAGTGTCTTTGGTCTAAAATGAAAAGTCAATACACGACAACCGGGCAAAGTGAAGTGTTGAAGTAGATTAAACGTATTCTCTTCGTTCATTCTTTTTATGATATGTAATCATCTGGAATCTAGACTGAGTCTCAGATTTAGAAGGAAATCTAGAACCACACAAACAGCTTTGTGGATGGTAAAATAAAAGCATCTCTTGCAAAGACAAAAATCGATATTTCTCCCTTTACCTTTCTCATATTGTTTTGTACATATTCTGGTCGGTGCAGCTGCATAATCAATGCCTACGCTGTCCAGAATATTGTCTTGCTGGTTTTTTTTTATTGTTCATTCAGCATTTGGGGAACCATGTTCTTAGTTTTTACTTCCAAAAATAGTCCATTCGCTTTGTCTCATTCGAAAGCCTGTTTGTTTTCAATCTTGCAGTACGAATTAACCATATTTGAGCTTGAAACTCTTGGTTGTCTTTGAAATGATCACCAGCATGCCACAAAATATCACTGAATTATAGTATTTGTTTTGAAGTTATGCGCCTAATCTAATTCTTAATCTTCAATGTCGTCTAAGATGAATGCATATGCCACAAAATGAACATGAACTTATATTACCTTACGATTATGCTCCTAATGAACAAGTGACTTAATCTTCATTTTCTTTCTTAGATGAATGCATATGTTGGAGACTCTTTAAGGTTCTGTTTGGATAAAAGTGAACATAAGTTAAGTTGATATCATTAACTATTTCTCTCCGCGTTAGGTGGATTTCACTAACTAGGTGAAGGTATGTTGAACCGTAAATCACCTTAACCCAGGAAAATGGTACGAAACAAGGTGAACTTGCACCATTGTTAACCAAAGTTCTCCTCAAACCAAAGATACCTTAATATTAGCCGAGTTAGTTGATGTTGAACATTCTTTTCTCAGTAAATGTCTAATTGTTGTAGTTACTGCTCAATTTTTCTAATACTAATATTTCTTATATGCAAGGTTGAGTTAATAACAGGAAGATAATTCAAATGCATGCCAGCATCAGGCTTCATTCTTAAAATTATTCTACCTAGACCACCACTAGTTGCTGCACATTATCTTTTGTCATCCAAATTTAAAGTTCTGCAGCAGGTGGAGTTTTTAATGATGGTGAGATCATTCTTTTCCTAATTCTTCATTTTTTTTCCACGTTTTCTGAAGAAATTATATTAGTGTACTTGAATCTATGATCATAAGAAAACAAAAATAGGTGACTCAAGATTATCTATATTGTACAGAGTACTCAATATTTAGGAAAAAATCAAAAGCAGAAGACTTTGTACAAGAGTCTTTCCTTACTTTTGGCAAGAACAGCATTATTGAAGCATCATTATTATCATACATGAACCTGTTTCCATCTTCGCCTAAACATTGCTACACTAGTTGAATAGTTTCTAGCCAGTCTTTTGTCGTAAGGAGTTGCTTTAGTGGATGCCAAATAATTGGTGTTCCTAAACAATTGGTATATGGTAGGGAGTGTGTAAAAAATGGAGAAATTGTGGTCAAACCAGATGAGAGTACAATGGGTGGTCGGTGTAGTTTGGTGTGAAATCCTCCACAGGTTTGTGAGGGAATATAATTATTTTTAGTTTTTTTAATAAGAGAGAAGGTATTCGGGACTTCGAGATTTGTTGTATTGAGTAGGTAAAATTAAGCTGGTAATCTTGGGCAGTGAACGAGGGAGAAAAAAAAAACAGAAGGAAGACCAACCTAAAACTAGGCGTTCCTTAACTACTTCCTTTCACATACTCGAAGGGAATGTATGACATTATAAAAGATACAAAAGTCGATGATTATATAAGTTAAGAAAATACTCACCCTTTTGCTCATTGATCTCGGAAGAATCTCTGTTGAACTTGTGAAATGAACTCTTTCTCCTCTTTAAAGACCTAGGCGGAACCCACTTTATGGAATTTACCATTCGTATTTCATTTTAACTATAATTAGAACATCAAAGCGGATCATACTCTGCATGACCTCGAATGTTGCTGACTTTGAGTCGTAAACAAAAGCCGCCATGTGTACATTATTATTGCCAACCCTTTATTCTAATTCCCTAATAACCTTAACCCTCAATTTAAAAGTAGTCTTAGAACATCTTATCTGGAAAACGTGACCCGACTGAATGTAGAAAGAAAAAAGTGAGCTTAAACAAGAGTTGTACATCCATTGTGGGTGCATGTGGGGTTGCAATATTCTGTTTCTTTTCCCTTTCTTTTTCATATCATTTAATATCATTGTCTCTTGTCTTATAATTATTGTATGTTCTTGTTGTTTGGTGTATATATGTTTGTGTATATATATGTACCTCAGATGAGTTCCAGACCATGCAATTCTGCTAACCTTATTTCCTAAACTCAAGTGTCCTTTACATTTTTGTAAAAATAAAATAAAAATAAAAATCTTCCCTTTTAGAATGGCTTTGGCCGAAACATCTCAACCTCTTTCGATAGAAAGCTTCTCATATAGTTGGCTGATCAACTTAAACCCATCCCTTATTGAAAGCTTGAGTGAATCTTTCAGGGCTGCCTTAGATTCGTCTGATGAATCTTCGTCGTCCTTCATTGAGATGGACCCTAATATGCCCCCTTCCAGGAGGTTCATGAAACTCGAAAATGATTTCGATTTCAATGTTCCCTTCTCGGAACAATCCGTTCATGCTGATGAATTGTTCAGCAATGGTCTTTTGTTGCCTCTTGTCGGCTCTCCGAGAAAGGACACTTTCCTAGATGCTCACAACAGAAGAGATTCCTCAGGTCAACAAAAGAATTGTTCTTCGTTGAGAAGGTGCAGGAGCTTAATGTCTAGGAAAATGTTTGAGAAATACTTATGTTTTCTGTGTCCTTTGTTGGAGAAAATAAGATTATTCAAATCAAAGTCCAGGCGAAGATCAGGTGATAGTAGAATCTGTCCTCTGAAGAATAATAACAGGGTGCAATATTCATCTCCTAGAACTAGTGTAAGTTCTTCTCCGGGTGATTGGAGGCGGTCTTGCGACTCCGAAAGCTCAATTCATGAGGCTGTTCTTCACTGCAAACGTTCTTTTGGCAAGTAATCAAACACCCTAAATGTAGATTAAGGGGAAACCCGCAAGTATAGAGCAGAGTATATAGGAGCAAGTTAACTATGTATAAATAGTGATAAGGCGCCACTAGATGGTACTGATTCGCAATTCTACCATTCACGCATAGAATATTATATTATATTATGATTATTGTACTATCGATGGCTATATTATAGTTCGTATTAATATAATGGTCATTGTGATTATGTTGGTGTTGAGTTCACGACCTGCTAGTGACGCAAACTCGTGTTCCAGTATTGTAGAAGGATGCAGCAGTGAGATGCAGAAATGTCTGTTGTCTTTCTGTTATCTAATCTTAATTATGTTATGGTGTCCAGCATTTCTTGTATAAAATTTGCCTATAAATGTTGCAGTAATGCTCAGTATTACGGTATGAATATGAATACGTCTCTTGTAAAACAGTTTTACAATAGAACATTGTAAAACCATCTAAAAAAGACAAGAATACCCTTATCAAGGAAAATGGTGGCTGGCGAAAGTCATTTTGGCGGGGAGTATGATTTGGTTTTATAATAGCACTTGTGTAAAACGATTTCATGCAAAAATTTATGTTACCGTGTATAAGCCTTCCAACTGTATGTGTTTGGAGTTCTGTATTATGTGTAGCATCATTTTGACAAATGTACTGTTTCTTTTGTCGTCCGATAAGAAATTCGATTAGACAAAGCCAACACATACTAGACAATGTGGAGCAATGCCTGGCTACAAATTGTTTTCGAGTAAGATGGTCGAATTCTTCGATCCGCTAATTGTTGGTATCGGAGTTTCAAGTAATTAGAGAAAATTGTTTCAAGGAAAATATACAAAATTTGGAAATGAAAGCTTCCCCAAATGACTTGCTCATTTTCCACAAATTTTCTGATGTAAAAAAATGTCGTAAAATAATTACAAATTCTCGTGTAAGGAGGAAATTTGTAAAACTGTGTAATTAAGCAACTAATTCTTCGGTTAAATGGGTCAAGATATTTGTATTAATGGATTCATTTTCGTAATTTTTGTACTCGTATTAATAAATTTGTTTACATAATTTTTGTGCAAGGCAATCCCTGACAACCTAAAAATTGTGAATTGAACAAATATATTTGCTTTTCACTCTATGAGTCTACCCAATTTACACTATGAGACCTTGTATTGGTAAAAAATAACCATTTCCCTTTTTTTTATTATTATAAAGAGACTACTTTTAAAAATGGTCATTGTTTAACATAAATTATCACTGATTACCACAAACTTATTCTTCTTTATCTGTCGCATTATATAATAAATGCACATAATAATTAACGGAATGAAAACATACCTATTTAGTTGATATTTTTATAAAACTACGACAATATATAGCCATGCACAACCGTTTACATTTGTGAATTGTGATATTCAGTGTCCAACTCTTCGACCAACCGTCCCACGATCAATACGGCAATACCGATCGTTTTTTTTTTGGCTATTTCATTCGCAAGAGTCAAGAATCGAACTCTTGATCACTTATTTAAAAAATGAGAGCCTTTACCACTCACATTGACCAACTTTGATTATGGCAATACCGATTGTGTACGATTGCTTCGATACTCTTTTTTGTGTCGTATGCAATGAATTAAATAGCCATGCAAAAGCATACAAGTGTACTAAAATTCTACAACATTGAGACGAAACAGGACTTAACAGAAACTTCTGGGTAATATGTGTGCAATTTTACATCATGCCTTTTTATTGTTTGGTCAATTTTTAATGATAAGACATAACACACTTTGTAGTTAATTGTACGCCTTTAAATCATGGCAAAATTTACCTCTTGTTATATCATCTATAGTTTTTTATTTGGCTTCTTGTGGTTCTTTTATTAAATGTTTATTTCAAACATATGGGGATTAGCTTGTGATTTGCTAGATTCATACGACAAAAGTTGTTAAGTGTTGTCAGACTTGCGATGTCTTGATATGTACTGATATATACGTTTATATTAATTTGTTTATGGAGATGTCAGCAACACAAATCGATAAAGTCATGAAAGATTGTATTCATGACCTGAATT
>VHZZ01017196.1:14791-36136 GCA_009801015.1 Silene noctiflora
AAAAAAAAAAAAATTTAAATAACACTTATTCACAAATACAAATTATGAGGTGTTAGACTTAACATGTCGATAATAGCCAGATGTTAATATACGAGCGAATAATGGTCCCAACTAAGCAAATATGCAACTATGCATGTACCTTGAGTTATAGACAAATTGATAAGTAATGTTTTTAAATGTTGTCGGTTAGTTATACTTGAGTTATCAACCATCATGTCATGATCAGTTTAGGTCAGGTCTAATTCGACAATTTCTTATTTGAGATATTACAAGTATTTATCTAAGTTATCAACGAAACTACGGTTTTAATTAATGTAAATATCAGGCTGATTATTCACGAGTCATTGAATGACTGGTGTTAACTTGAACAATTAGTTTTCTTATCTCGATAGACTTATATATGAGTTATTGTATTATAAACTTTGTCATGTGATCAATAATGTGTGCCAAATGCCTTAACAATTTAGATAAGAATTCTAAAAATAAGTCAAACTTTGTCATATATAGGAGCAATAATGTATTATGTATACCGAAAGTTTGATGATAAGAGAGAATTATTGAGTATTAGGCCAACGTAACAATGGAAATGCGAAACACAAACGCAAGATCCCATGCTAGATTGCTACGAGTCTAGGACACATTCGTGGGACGACAGTTGAGCACTAAAATGCAACAAAAGAATTGGAAGAAGCAATCAAACAATAAACGTCTCATATATTTTGCAACATTGCATTGTGTGTTTGCTTCTTAGTTATGCTAGTTGGGAATGTCGGACCAAAAATGCAACTTGTTTAAACTATTCGGTTTAGTTTGGATTTGAGTCGAGTAGAATCACCGGAGTAATAAAGCTCTCGTGCATGAATTTTAACACCACTACATTCTCAGGTAGGGATGTCAATGGATCTGGTTCGGGTCGGATGAAGCCTCATCCGCCATCCATCCGTCCCTTTAAAATCTCATCCAACCCGTCCACCATCCATGAAATGTATCATCCGTCATCCATCCATCCATCATCCATGGATTAAACGGGTGGATCGGGTGATAAACGGTTGTTGTGTATTTATATGTTTCTAGTTAAAAAAAATGAATTTTTGTTCTTTACAAAAATAAAGTTAGATAACTATTTTAGTTTAACTTTCTAGTAGGTCTGTCAAAACTCGACCCGACCCGAAAACCCGACCCGTTTTTAGGGTTACAAACCCGGTTTTTTCGACCCGTGACCCGAACCCGAAATGACCCATTATTTTAGGGTCAAGACCCGACCCGAACGGGTCGACCCGTTGGGTCAAAGATAAATCAAGATTGTTATTAAAATATTAATATTTTTATATTATATTTGAAAAAAATGTTAAAAAATTGTTTTTTTATTATTAAAAATTACAAACATAACTAAAAAGTCAATTTTATATCACTTTTACAATACTTGATAATAAAATAATTATTAAAAAAACTTTAATTTAAGAATTATGTCAATATAATTAATGTAAACGTTGAAATAATTAATGTAAACGTTGAATACGATTAAAAGATTAATTTTAAATATGTTTTACGTTTTTTTCAAAAAAATTTGTAATTAAAAAAATAGATTAAAAAAGGCGTTAGAAATTATTTCTTGACCCGTATTCTGACCCTAACCCGACCCGTATAACCCGACCCGCATCTGACCCGACCCGGGACCCGACCCGCCCGACCCGTTTGACAGGTCTACTTTCTAGTGTGTAGTTTTACAAAATATATATTTTGAGAGTAGAAAAATTCAAAAATCTGATATTTTATAGCTTAATAATGTATTATATGTAAAATATAAATAAATAATAAATAAAAAGTAATAAATCGGGTGATGGATGGATGGCGGGTGAAATTTCTTCATCCAATCCATCCATCATCTGTTTCATCCGTCATCTATCCGTCATCCATTGAAGTCGGGTTTTCATCCATCTTTTAGGATCGGGTTGATCGGATTTTGATCGGGTGCCGATGAAATTGACATCCCTATTCTCAGGGATCAAAAGCAAAGCCTTCGATTAAGGTAAAACAACTCCTTACCGGTTGATTCAAGTGCGCATGGTCGCATGGATTTAAAAAAATATATATACGAAGTCAGGTCAGTTTCGGGTTTGCTGCAAGAGTTCGAATCGGATCGGGTCATTTCAGGTTCAGGTCATTTTCAGGCCGACAAATATCGAGTTATTATAGGATAAGTCAATTCGGGTTTGGGACAAACCCGATCTCGAGTTCTGAGTACATATCAATCATTTGAATTAGATCAATTTTAGGAGGTGTAATTGTATGCATGCATCCACACTTTTTGTTGTTGTATTTTTCATGGATGCTAATAACATAAATGTAGCTACACAAGGGTTAGGATACAAAAGAGAAGACCCACCAATACTAAGAAAGCCGTAAGAATCTGGTGCAATCAAATACTCCATTTCTATGTTTACACTTGGACAACTCGACAAACTGCTATATCCCTCCCTTGATTCTTTATCCTATCCTTTTTTTTTCGTCGTATAAAGTGCCACCCAATTTTGATAATACCTCCAAATTTTATAAATTCTAGGCATAAAGGGACTACAAAAATTCTTGTTTAAGACGCGCATTATCAGTATTAAGTTTAAAACATGTCAAATATACCTATAAACGATGAATTAGACAGAAATAGAATGCATTAAAAAAAAGGTAAAAGATTTGTCCAATTTATGTATGTATGTTGATATTTGACCTGTCTCAAATTTACGATAAAAATGAATAGTACCATCTTAAGCAATATTAGTTGGACGGTCACGGACTAAGCCATGGCTCATTTTTTTCTACTCATAGTACAATCAGAGAATCTTGTTATCAAGTTCTGCTTTTCAAACAAGTTAGTTGAACCTAGTCACCTAGGCATTGGGAAAAAAAATTACTGTATGAACTGATCTCGTAATAATGTTATTGCAAAATCGTCTTATATGAGAGTTTATGAGACATTACTTAGGTTAGGTGGAAGAAAATAAAGAAGCAAAGCATCTCGCGTATAACATTATATTCGACTACTCGTACAAAATTAGGATGTTATTAAGAATGGCTTAGCATTAGCATGATTTGGGACTGGTAAAGCATGCCGGAGTCAAGTATTACGCTGGACCGCTGGGCGGGTCATAACTTGGAAATTCGGAAACTGTCCGTCTTGGAATGATGAACTTGTGTCACGGCCAACTTAACATGTTCATCAGCACGGTCCAAGCACATACATTTGGGAATATTTTAATTCATTTTGTGAAATTACGAATAAGTCTTGAATAATTAGTTTCGCTTGGGCTCGGATTAATCGTTTAGTTATCACCCAGAGGCCTGTATGCCATTGTCTCGGTTACATCCTATGTTATACTCAAAACGGGGACATGGGTTTTTCGATCTAAGCCAAAAACATATGTTTTATTCAAAAATATAATAGACTTTGACGCTTGGACACATACTCATGTCAGGAACTTAGGTTACCTCTACTTCTCCGTTCAATAATTAATCGACATTTGTGATTAAGGAACTCAATGAAAGTAAATTCATGGACTAATAACTCTTCAATATAAAGTGTTTCAAAAATTTACATATTAACCAACATACATCTACAAATGCAGAGATTAAAGCCTCTTTCTCCATATTAACCAACATATACAGAGAGTTCACAGGCTCTCTGATCTCGAAAACTGGCCTTCAAATTCCCTTTTGTGACTAAACATAGTAATTATGCAACATTAAGACGACAATGTCTAGTTTTCGGGTTTAAGGTAACTACTGGCATTAGTACTAGCATTATCTTCCAAGTCGTTTCTATCAGCGGTAAGGATCCTCAAGTAACGCTCAATGTCTTTACTGTCAGAACTCTCGGTTCTTAACTGAAACCAACTGTTTGGCTTTGGTGGTACTCCGCTAATGGCTATGGCAATGTCGTTAGGAAACAAATTTCGGAACACAAAGGCCTGAAGTAGTGTTGTTATCAGCAGAGCTGTCACTGTGAGGGTTGAAATAGCTGATAGAATGATTGCCAGGGTTTGAGTCACCCGGTTGGTCACTTCGTTGGAGTATCTTATAGTAGCGATTGCTGCACCTGTCATAGGGAATGTGTATGCCCACCATGCTAATGAGAACCTGCACGTATATCACAAATTCTAATATGAGACGCTCTCATGATAAGATTTTCGTGAGACTGGCACATGTAATAAGATAATTATTTCTCGATCTTAGACTGTCATCATTACCTGATGCCCCGGAAGAAATTTATCCTTACAGCCTGTTTTCGAAACATATATCAGGGACACGAAAAATGTCAGAAGGAGGGTGCATAAATTCAAATAACAGGCAATTGAATATTACAGGAAAAATTGTCAGTAATGAAGATGCACACCAGAGAAAAATAGAGGAACATGGCTATAAAGTAAGCAATCCGAGCACCATAGTTGAAAGAACCTTCAATCTTAGCCCATGCCATAGAAGCAACACTCGGTGCAGCCACGAACAGGAAAAAGACAGGATGAAGATCCTTAGGAAGTGTCTCATTTGTAGGAAGTCTCTGGTAAAGAGTTACAAACAAGACAGCGTAGTGAGCCATTCCAACCGCAAAGAAAAACAAAGGTCCTTCCGTTAGTCCCATAGATGCACCCAACAAAGCCCCTACAAAGTTGCCTACAACGGATAAATGGTTTGAAGGGTTCGCGACTTTGGACAGTCTACGTTGCCCCCCTGACATCCACTGACCATATATCTTGAGCTCGAGGCAGAGAAATGGGAACATAAATACGTACCAGACTGCATGGTGTAGGTTTTTAATGATCAAGGGTGGAAGACCGAGTAATAAGAAAAGGAGGGCTATGAAGGGGGCGAAGAAGAAATTGACCCTGATTGGGTGGTAGTACTCTCGACGAACTGCTTCAAAGAAGAAAAGCATCTTCAAACCATAGATAAATGCTACAACGATTACTAAGGCTATGGCAATGAACCATAAAACCAAGTTCACTTTAGGGCTTATATGGAGGAAGCTTGTCGAGGGTGAAGTAGCTAGTGTTTTCCATAAGATGGCTTGGCTGCTCACTCCGAGACATATCCCAAATGACGAGATTGGATAGCGAAGAAGAAACGGCCATGTCTTGTCATTTGGGAGCATCAGTTCCTCTTCTGGCTGCATCACAAAACATTATAAAACACATGGTCAGTATAGCATCAGTAACTTCGATTTCATATATATCACAGAATTCTTATCTTGGACGGTCTCATGAAAGACTAGTTGGATATTCCATTCTTCATCTTACCCGAAGGGTGTCCAACTCAGGTCCTTCCAGGGCATCAAAATATCGATCCACAGGCATAGCCCCGTCACTATCATTAGTCCTACGCTCTGACGGTTGTGGTTCCAGGGGTTTTCTTCGTGTTATCTGTCGTTCAAGCCTGCCAGACCACGTCTTGAAAGAATCATACCTATTATCCCTTAGATGGTTATTTTGGGGAACTTTAGGGTATAGAGGCGGAAGAGTGTACATCCCAGTGGGAGGCTCGGGATATGCGACACCTTTGGGCATTGGCTGAGAGTAATATGCTGCTGTGTTTGTAGTTTCAGAAGCATGTGGAAGTTCATTAAAGGGTAAGTCTCGAAGATGATCGTTGAAGAACACTCTTTTCGTGATGGTTCGTGCATGACGTCCTGTGGGAGATGCTGGCATGCTGATAGAAACTGATTGTATTCTGCCAGGATTAGTTTTTGGTGGTAATGCTGCCTCCATAGTTTGCCCAGTTATTTCAGTTTTCTGACATACATCAAACATTACATTCGGAAAAAGCCGGCATGAGACATTTGTAGAATGAGAAGAATAATGCTTAAAACATATCAAGATAAGGAAAGGCTGAATTACACCGTCTATGGGAGTGAGGAAAGTTATATCGCTCTCATCTTCCTCGACAATTGTATCGAAGCCAGTTATATCCCTAGACGATATAGTCCCCAAAAGTACTGGAATCACCTCCGAATCCTGTTCTTTGGAACATGAGTTTTCGCCCACCTCCATGCGAAATCTAATTACCTATTAAACCAGCAATTCTGAAATTAGTAGTAGCATCATACAGTCATTTTGGAGGACTGTAATTCTCCAACTACTGAAAATAGTTAGATGTACATTGATACAAACACTTTTAGACGAAGTAGCTCGTTTGCAACAGCATCAAAATAACACAGCAGTGAAAATTCAAATGCAGTTTATGAATCATGATGTCACTGAGAATGTTTCTCAGGTACAGAGGATTATGATGATGAAAAAATTTCACTAATGGAGCATGATTTCTGAAAAGCAATCTTCTTTAATGAAAATTATTGGTTAATCAACCATGTTTAGAATCCTAGGCATTTAGATTACCCAACAACAACATTATCCCAAAGCCTGAACTCTTAAGGGCTCCCGCAATTTGGGAAGTAAGGGGGTCGGACATACGCAGCTTTAAGTTTGTACTGCAACAGAAAGCGACTTTTAGAATGCATATTTCCTGAAATTCCTGTATGTACTCATACCAATAAACCTAAACAATCATAGGACACAAAACTGTGTATAGGACAGCTAGCTAAGAAAATCTAAGCATTCAAGACAGGTGCATTTACTGAAGTTTTATCAACTGTTCTTCTGTAGTTCACATTGATTTGGGTAAATCTTCTTTGTCACTTGTCAGCCATTTAAGTTTATAATATTACAAATCGGATACCTATTATGTCTCTGATGCAATAATCATGCACACAACATTACACTAGTACGCCAAAGTTTCAACCTATAGTCGGAAAAGATTTTCAAATATATTCGACACTAATCTTGTGTTTAAAACACAAAAGAGACTATTCCCAAATAACCCATAATACTATTACCATAAAATGTGTTTTGGGTATAATGTGGGCGAATTTGGAACCGTGGTCCTATATATTACTCCGTAACTTTGCACCCTGTACTCTACTCGCTTAGGCTGAGCTAGCTAACATCGACAAAAAAACTTAAACAAAATTGCCTATGCACGATCAATAAATATGTAACGTAACACAGAATAACAAGAACAAAAAGACATCAACAGACAATACAGCATTATAAACTTACTTGGATTTGTCACTTATTTTGGTATAAATCTTTTCTGTTGAACCCTGAAATTTTCGAAACCCAGAAATGATGAACAAAAATTGAATGCACTACGTTCCTTAGATTTATAGGAACAACTTTTATAAATATATACGTAACGAATTCTACATTAATATTAATATATATAATAATTCTTACAATTACGTAAAATGTGCTTCACTTGTGACATAATTGAGTTTTTTTTTTTTTTCCTAAAGATTTTTAATGATGATAAATTGTATGATGATTTATAATTTATAAAAAACGCAGAAATAAGTGAAACTAAAGCATTAACGATTGTTTTAAAAAGATGTTACGTTTTTCCGTTAGGTTAATAAATTAATATAGGTCGGGGTGTTAAAATGAGATCTTTAATAGTTAAACCAAAATTAGGTTTATTGGCTTAATATGGACGGACAGACGTATCCCGTGCTATTATAAGCTCAACAACAACTTTTTTAATTACTTTTATTTATTAAAGTCAACTAGCTCTACTTGTACCTATATTGTCACAAACTCAAATCGATACGAGTATAAAAGGGAGAATGGTAGTCCTCACACCTAAGTTATTGTAATATTCTATCTGGTAGATTAACTTTGAGTATAAGGAGTATCGTTCTCTCGGAGGACACAAGTATTTCGTATAAAAGTATAGTATAGATAAGTGACGGTTCTGGTGGGGTATAGGGGTTCATCTGCACCCCCTTTCCCGAAAAATAAGTACAGTATTCTTTAGTAACTTAGCACATAAGTTATGTGGGTTTAGTGGTTATTAAGACTATTTCTTAGTTATAGGTCATGAGTTCTATCCTTGTATTGAACAATTTTTATTTAATGTTATATATCATACATTGTATAGATAGTTAGCAAACAAACGAGGTTGTTACGATTTTAGATTTACATATGTGAGGGTACCATTTTGAAAACTTATACCTAGGGATGTCAATGGGGCGGGGTGGGTGCGGAGGAGGGGTAACCCRCACCCGCATCCGCGAACTATAATGTGTACCCACGCCCGCCCCACGACCCGCAGTGGGTTGAACTTTTCAAACCCGTCCCCGCCCCGCGGGGACCCGTCGACCCGCCAAATTACCTATCTCTTCACAAAATAATTTTTAAAAATACAAATCGTTAATCTAAAACATACTAGTCTCGTACTCTCGTACATCTTATACAAACAAGTTTTGGCAAAATGTTCTAACATTCAATTAACTAGTACACAATTTTTTCAAATCAAGAAATAGTTTGAGGATTAGGGTTTATTTTTTGGGGAGTTTAGGTTGTTGGGTATTTGGGTGGGTAAGAACTAACAAGTAGATGAAATTTGTCTAGGTTTATGAAAAAACGGTTTAGACTTTTTATTTAAGTTATAAATTCTATTTTTATATAGTATAAATTTGTCTAGGTTTATGATTAAGGCGGGTATTAGCGGAGCGGGGACATGCGAGGTGGAGCGGGCGGGGCGGATGTGGGGCGGGGTGGGTATGGGGCGGGTCTCATGTCATACCCGCACCCGCCCCACGACCCGCGACGAATAACACTTTTGAAACCCATCCCCGCCCCACGACCCATCAAATCATTACCCGCACCCACCCCAAGTGGGGCGGGTGCGGGGCGAGACCCGCTAAAACCCGCCCCACTGACATCCCTACTTATACCTGTTACGCGTAATTGGTCAAGTGTAAATATGATACGGAGTATTTCCTTTGTGGGTACAAATATGGGGAGTTTACATATGCCCTCGTCCTATACAACGAAGCCTTAGTCTTGCGGTTTAGATTAAAGTTGAGCAAAATAGGTCCAAAGCAGATTTTCCTTTTTATTTTAATTGATTGTACTTGTCTTTTCGATTTATATTTTAAAAAAATAACTCCATTAACGTGATCTTGAATAAGAATTAGTGTCTTGATTCTAGGTGGTCTAATGTGGGTTTGAGTTGAATATTCACTAGGTCAACATAGAGCTGCCCAACAGCACGAGTAAACCCAGCCCGCTATGCAAGCTTGTTCTGCACACAGCCAGGCCTGCCTGGCCCGGGTCACGAAATCCTAACCCAACCCCGGCCCGCCCTTGGTCCATCTATTTAATGAAAAAAATTACACGGGACCGGCCCGCCCTCGACCCACCACGAGCCTGGCCCGAGTCAAACATACTCCCAGCCCGGCCAAGACCGCCCGTCCCTGCCCTGCCCAGCCCAGCCCACTCTAGGTCAGCCCGGCTTGGCCCGTCCCAAAGACAGCTCTAGGCCAACATGATGTTTTGAGCACGCATAAACAAGCAAGTGGGTTTGATGAGTGGTGGACTGAACTTGTGTAACTTTTAGAAAATAATTGTACAATGTAGAATGTCAGATTCAATGGACGAAACAACCGATGAACAAAAGCTCTGATAGGTAGACCGTAGAATTATGTGATTTGCTAAAGAAACAACACACAAAAATGTTAGTGTATTCCACTTATAACTGTAATAAGGCTTAAAATTGGGATAATATATCATTTGACACGCTAAATTATGTGACTTCCTAAAGTAAGTTGAGGCGTAAATGCTTAGATTACCACATAACTCAACAACATCCAACCCACCCTCGCATTCAATTGATTATCAAAGTCTTCACCAACTAATTCACATCCGGAAAAAGACATAAATTTTTGAATTTATTTGATGAGGTCCTACAAATTTAGGACAATTTAGCGGCAATGACACCCTTAAATCCGAAATATATAATCCATCATAAATTTTGTTGCATAAAATTAACCAAAAATCACTATTTTGAAATCAAATTAAACTCGATAAAATTTAATCCAATTTCAAGACTATTATATTCCGCAACTTTATTTACTTTAATAGAGTTATTGCGCATCAATACACTCGTCACAAACTCCAAAAAAAAAAAAAACAAAAAAAAAAAAAATCAGCCTTCATGACAACTTATACATGTCTTATATGACAACGATTAGCCTCGATCTCGATGTCTTTACGACTGGGGACTTCACTGGCTCTCTTTTGACGAAGCATTCAGCTGTTTGTATCGCGCCATTAATCATAAACTTTGTTTTCCAGAAACGTAACTAGCATAAAACTAGCCACAGTACTTAAAAAGGCGGCTAAGATGATGCTTCCAAGTCGTCCTTGCTATCGTTGTTAACAAACTTCAAGTAATTCTCAATGTCTTTACCGTCTGAGCTGATATTTCTTAGATGAAACCACCTTTTGTGTGGCTTAGGCGCTCTGTCGCTGATGGCTATTGAAACGTCGTTAGGGAACAGGTTTCTGAATACAAAGGCCTGAAGCAAAGTTGTTATCAGAAGTGAAGTTACTGTGAGCGTAGATATAGCAGATAGAATGATTGCCATGGCTTGAGTCACCCCGCTTGTCACTTCGTTTGAGTATCGGATTGTAGCTATGGCTGCTCCTGTCATAGGGAATGTGTATGCCCACCATGCTAATGAGAATCTGCAATTTCATCACATAAATTAACCTCAGATATTAAAGTTCTCTGTCAGGTTTAACAGCACAGAAATACGACTTGAGCAGAGAAAGTTATGTAAGACCAGAGGTCCAGAACCCGAACTGACCAAACATTCTTCGTAATTGGCCTGAATTGACCGAAAAGAAGTGTAAAATATAACTGAAACGACCCAAACTAAAACAAACTCGAATGAACAGATTTCTGAGTCTATAAAACTACCTGATTCCACGGAAGAAATTGATCCGAACAGCCTGTTGAAACAAATAAGAAGAAATTGACTGTATCAGAAAGAATTCGCGTAGATAGAAGTTAGGACCATTATAAAGCAAAAAAAAAACAAGCTCACCAGTGAGAAGTAGAGGAAGAGGGCAATGAAGTAAGCAATTCGAGCTCCATAATCGAAAGAGCCTTGGATCTTAGCCCAAGCCATAGATGCGACACTAGGTGCAGCAACAAACAGGAAAAACACAGGATGTAGATCCTTAGGAAGAGTCTCATTTGTTGGAAGTCTCTGATAAAGAGTCACAAACAAGACAGTATAGTGAGCCAACCCAATCGCGAAGAAAAACAAAGGTCCTTCCTTCAGTCCCATAGATGCACCTAATAAAGCTCCTACGAAATTTCCAACAACAGACAGATGGTTTGATGGGTTCGCCACCTTAGAGAGTCTACGTTGCCCTCCTGACATCCATTGACCATAGATCTTAAGTTCGAGGCAGAGGAATGGAACCATAAACACATACCAAATGGCATGGTGAAGATTTGTAGTGACTGACGGCGGGATTCCTAGTAGTAAAAATAAGAGGGCTATGAATGGAGCAAAGAAGAAGTTGACTCTTATTGGATGGTAGTACTCTCGGCGAACTGCCTCAAAATAGAAGGTTATCTTCAGTGCATAGATTATGGTGACTATGATTACCAAGGCTACTGAAATATACCATAAAACAATGTTTGCAATAGGGCTAATATGTAGGAAGCTTGTGGAAGGTGAAGAAGCTAGTGTTTTCCATAAGATGGCTTGGCTGCTCACACCGAGACAGATACCAAATGCTGAGACAGGAAATCGGAGAAGAAATGGCCATGTCTTGTCGTCAGGGAGCATCAACTGTTCTGATGGCTGCAAGGGAATACAGAACATCCAATTAATCATAGTATCATACTACTAGTCTCTAGAGAGACGGTCTCACGCATTAAAAATGTGAGGCAAACCCATTCACTCATTTAATTACACCCATAATTCCTGTAACTGATGAGTGATGGATAAATGGTGTAGTATCACATTTTTTTTTTCCATCAAACATGCATTTTAACTGTGATCTACTAAATCCTGGTATAGGCATTGTAATCTTATACAACCTCAAAAAATGTTTAGCAGAAAGTAATCAACTTACGCGAAGAGTGTCCAACTCAGGTCCTTCAAGAGCATCAAAATACCGATCCACAGGTAACACCCCTTCAGCATCATTCCCAGCCCTGCTGCGCTCAGGTTCAGGTTCAGTAGCCTTTCCACGAAGATGTGAGAGCTGTCTCTCGAGTTTACCAGACCACGTCTTAAAAGAATCAAATCTAGTATCCCTTAACCGATCACCATTAGGACTTCTACCTTGTGCTGAACCAGAGTACTTGTGAGGAGTGCTGGACGCACTGACACCTTCAGAGCACGTGACAGGCACAGATTTAGGCATCGGCTGAGAATAATACTTGGTTTTAACTGTTGGCTCTAAATTCTCAGTAGGAGGAATTTCTATGACAGACATGTCTTTCGGATGATCATTGAAGTAAACTTTTCTGGGGGTCTGTAACAGCCCTGTTGGTGTTACTGGCACACTGTATGACTGTGATTGAATGCTGTCAGATTCCGCTTTTCGTCCTGCTGTTGTTTCAGTTTCCTAGTATACATCATAAACTATGTCAGCAGCTGATTTAGAACACAACAGAATCCTAACTGATCATTTGGGTCACGTTCGGGTCTTATAATAACGTTTCTCGTAGTTCTCAAGTCGTATCAATCAACCTTTTACCGGGTTTAGGTCAGGTTAATTCCGGTCAGTTTCCGACATCACTAGAAAAATCATTATAGGGTACAGCTGAAGCCTGAAAGATCAATTAAATTAGGAGACATGAAAATATTCTGAACTAACATTTTCATTTCCTTCAATAATAGTATCAAAGCCGGCTAATTCAATCGTTGATATCGCTTCAAGAAGCGATGGAATCACTTCAGTGTCCTGCTTTGTTGAAGCTGTGTGTTCTCCCATGTCCATAACCAAACTGTGCTGCATAAAACAGTAGCCTTTAGTTACTTTAATACAAAGATTTTAGAGAAAGAATCTCAAAACAAACATAGTAAATGCAGTTTTCACAACTAACACTACCTTAAACTTGGAAATTCATTTAAGACTTTGTTAAGGAAAACATGTTTTTTTGAATATAAAACCGATCTTGGGACTTCAACCATCGGCTTAATCTTTTGGTTCTAGTCCAAGATCAGTTTTATATTCTAACAATATTTCAAAATGATTTAAAAAAAACATATCTCGAGATCGTGATACTCATTACAAAGATTACCCAACCACCATAATAACAAAATCTCGGTAACAAAATGATTTAGGGTCCGTTAACATAAACCATCATACAAAACGATGTTAAAGATCGAACCCGGATGCTTAATTCAGAAGAGACTACACAGAGCACCGACAAGTAAGTTGTCTACTAAATGCTCCCAACATTCTTGAATCAATAAAGAACGTGGCCAAGAAATATACAAAATGTCACCCGTGAGTCCCGTGACAACAACAAAACCTTTGAAATATCGTCTCAAAATGATTTGGGGTCGACAAAACACGACTAAAAACACTTCAAAACTTTAGTCGTATAGCATGTGTGATGTGTGTTAATACTTAAGAAACTTACTTGGGATGCTAATTTACTTCCTTTGTTTCGTCTTAAACCCGTAAAATTCCGAGAACCCGAATGCTTGAGACTTACTGAAGATTTAACTGTATGAGACAAAGATATTTAGGAATTTATGCTGTTTAAATTGTTTGAATCAGCAAATATTATTCCGAGATTATGGGGTATTTTGAGTAAGAAGTAAACCAAGAAGACAGTCCACAAAACCAAGCTGTCACTTTTATTTCCGTAACAATGTATGGACCATGTGCCTTTGAGGTTTCAAGAATCTCATTTATATATAGAAACTATTTAGCCTACGCCGGAAAATTAATTATTTCCTTCCACTTGTGCAATCAAATTAAATTTTCTTTTCGTCACAATTATTGGTTTAACCAAAGTTGATTGACTTGAGTGGCAACGGCCTAATCGATAAGACTCTCATTTCTCAAACAAGTGATCAGAGTTTTGATTCTCAGATTTACCTATTAAGTTGCCGATACTCCTTGTCAACATCTTTTATATTCATTGTATGAGCTATAAAGTATAAACTCCTTTTATTTATAAGGGAGATCGAATACATTCATTTTAATTAGTAGGCTAAAACCTCTTCGATTATTTAACTCATTGTTCAAGTATTAGATCTTGAATCTAACATCAAATTTACAGTCGGAAAACGTTAACTCATTTTCCTTAATTTTTATATTGGATGAGTTGTAAGTTTGTAACCCAATTTTAAACGCAACCTGAAATTTCAGACCTGATTTAGAACATTCAGCCTGGAATTTAATTGGGTCGTTTACAACTAGAAATTGTAGACAAAATAATTAAAAAAATGATGGAAACCTCCGAGACGCTACATTTTTGGGATGATAGACAATAATGTAATGAACTTACGTATCGACAAAAATGATAGGTTTGAATGTTTGATAGTGAAGAACGTATTAGGTGCCAATGTACGTAGACTAATGTGTGTATTATATAATCTACAGCTGGATCAATAAGGACTTCGAAAGCTTAGTATTTTTATCAGCCCAGAGCTACCTATAACTATGTTATTTTCAAATTTCAACGTCTTAATTAGAACATTAGTAATACAAATTGTCATTTGTGACGGTCAAATAAAACCCACACGAGTAGATAAAGACAAGATATTTGTATCTGCCTAGGTACTTGTGATGGATATACTCGTTACAAGAGAGACGTATTGAATTAGTAATACTCACTAGTGGAGATCCCGTGCTACAACACGGTATTTTTTAGATTTGATTTATAATAAAGAGGTAGTCTTAATAAAATTATTTGCATAAATTAATTGTACTTTTAATTTAATGTTATAATGTACTAATATAATATTAGTAAGAGGTAGAAAAGAAAGTTACTACCGTCAAAACGACAGTTTAAGTTAAATTATTTATGCCTTAAACTATTAATATCATTATACTTTACTATTAAGAATAATTTATGACATTAATAATACATTTACATTATGTAAAATGTAGTTAAAAAGCATATTAGTTTTGTAAAGAAAACCGGTAAAAACAATATTCGTATATGTATTTATGGTAGAGATTAAGAAGGTACGGGGTTTGGAATTACTATATTATTAAGAAGGTAAAGAATTTGCGAGATAATCTAAGTAAAGATTGATAAATATTAGGTAAATCATTTCAATATATATGTATTTACGTTATATACTTGTCAATTAGTGTAACTAATTAGTGGAGTCAATTAACAATGGGTATATTTAGAAAAAAATTGGCTAGAGAATATTTAGAGAATATAAGAATTAGTCAAGAATATAACATTGAGTGCAATTTTTCAGTACTCTTTAACATACACGGGCGGAATTTTGAGCGTGATCTTTTAAGATATGTTAATCTTTTAGTATATAGGGGATTTGGCTCGAAACACTCAGCCCAAATAAGTAAATAACTCAACCTGCACCTGAATTAAAGACACGTATATTATATATATGACTCAACCTGAATGTTAATTATCGCATACTAACCATTATCTCAAATAACTTGATAACAGCCCACTCGAAAGGATCCGACCCAAATTCTTACGAATCCAAACTGACCTAACCTGAAATTGACCTGATTGACTAGTTTAACGGGTCTAGTCATAATTCACCAAATTATATGGGCCTAATTTATTATAAACGTTTTTAGTGCTGGGTATGGTGGTATGTGATAAATACCTAACTTGAGTCATTTGAACTAACTAACTAGCCGGTCGTCACTTATTTTCACTTTTATTAATTTAATTTGGAGATCGAACTATTGTTTGTACTCGTAGTATGTAGTCGCAAATATGTGGATGGGGAACTTAGTGGCACCTTCATCTTCTAATCTAACATCTTTTAATTTACATCTTTCAATTCTCTTTTACTTTTAAAATTTGGTATCTCGTCATCAAGATTAGCCTTGTCACTCTTCACTAGACTAGCTTTCATCCGGTTTTCGTCTCATCTATCATATTTAACCTGTTTTAAGTCTAAGACTCATATTAGAATTTGTGTTCATCAAGATTTACTAGCGGTTCAAGAAACTAAGTAGGAACCGTTGACTTCCTTGACTTTTTTTTTTTTTGGTTTATCACTTTAAATTTGATTTATCCCACTAAAATTATCTTTGATAATTTTGTTACCATTTTGAACAATGATTACTTAAGTTAAAAATGAGTGAGTCTTGTACACAATAGATTCATCAGTTAATATATTATACAACCTGTTGTAGTACAACTGGCAGTGTAGGATCGAGCTTTATATTAAAGATTCCGAGTTTTCTTTTAAAGAATGAATTTGAGCTATACCATAAAGATTCTGAATTCACCCACTTAAACATAAAAAAATAAACTTTAAAAAAACTTAGAAAAATTACACATACACTCAGTTATATATAGGTTGATTGTACGATATTATTATAGCATTAAAGGTATAATATTATTTGTGTAAACTCGTACATAAATTCAGATTTTTGGTTGTTTTATTTGTAAATAAATGAATGGTCGAGCAACTCGACATCGCAAGCATTGAGTCGACAACAAAGACCAATTAAAGTAAGCATCAAATTCGCATTGAGTATTGACTCAGGAAAATGACATGAACAGCGCACATTTAGCTTGAGGTCAATCTTACTTACGTAATTTGAGGTCGTTTTCGGTTTGCAAGCTAATTTACACTATTTATCTATCTACCCAATTTTGTTGTTGTGATTGATACCACCTCTCACTTATTTAATACATTAAGTTGTTAAGAAATTTGATTCCTAATTCTCATTAATATGTTTAGACGTTTAGTTATAAAGTTACTTGTGGAAAACCGTCATAGACAATAATATTTGTATAAAATCGCCCTTAGGTATTAAAGTTACTTTTAAAGATGGCATTAATAAATTTTGATATAAGGCATGAGTGTAGTATGAACTAGGGAAAGGGAGTAGGAAAAGACACTAACCATGCCAAAAAAAAAAAAAAAAGTTCTTCCTTGAGACATATCCCAAGGTATTTTATAATTTCAAAAAATTTCGCTCTCATCATAAAAGATATAGAATAAACCAAGGTGATTTGAGTTGAAATGAGTTGATATAAGTAGATAAATTGGTTAAATTTCCACCTAGATTAGATGAAACAAAATTAAATACATTTTGTGGACAAAAATTATAGTTGATACTCTTATTGGTTAAACAATAGCGAAGTAAAGATTTGACATTGGGGGTGAGGCAGAAATTTCCCTTAGAATGAACTACTAATGTAATAAAGTAAATTAGAAAAAAAAATCGAAAAAGTTTAACTAAAAACTTGAATTTTTTCATTGTTTAGCGGAGGCTGCTTCCCATGCATACCTCCGCCACTAAATTTGGGCGACCAATTATTGAAAAGACTAAACTTTTGAAAATGTATCGTCTAGATAGTAGGTAGTAGGTACCCATGTTAATTGTGTTACAAAATGAATAATAAAAGGCTAAGGAAAGTAGGAAAGTTAGGGAGTAGAATTTTGCGAGTTGCATTGCATGGTTGGCTGTTATTGTTGTTACTGAAAAAGGGTGTTGGGCATCACATATACATGTCATTATTATTCGTATATTCCAGCTTTCATCACCAAATCAAAAGTTGCGTAATTTCACTTTATTTGAGGGCCATTGAGACTGTCTCCCAATTTGGCTTATAAAACCACTCTCAAAACTCTAATCAAACGTCTTTTGTCAACTCCATTTTTTGTTCTTTTCTTTCGCACTGTCGCACTTATGTGGAAAGTCCCTTACTTTTTGCTGCTTTTTTGTCTTCTTATTATGAAAATTTTAATTCCTCTTATATTTCTTCATTTTGTTACAACTTGCGACTAAACTAGGAAAAACGTTATCGAATTTTGTTCAATTCTCAAAATGACTCTGTATGCAGTGGAACGTATGCATTAATGTCAAAAAAAATCATCTCAATCAAAAGCTTGAACTGAAGATTGAAGTTATAAGATCGATTTTATACTTTAACACGCCCCTTTATACAAATTAAATGTCCGTTGGGCTTGAAGTGTGGATGCAATTGCAGTCTGCATGCCTCCCATCACTAGCGCATAATATTCCACTTTTGAAATGAGGGTGGTGAAATTTGAAACTCGTGACTCTAATACTAAGTTAAAAAAATTATCAGTTTAGAATGATGATTAAAATTCCAAGATCAATTTTATACTTTAATAATTAATCAATAAAAGAAATTAAGACTCGATAGCTAGTGTTATAGACCTTATAGTTTCTCAAAGAAGTGAGTTAAATTAGTTGAGTGTTCTTCGGAAAGAAAAAAAAAGTTGTAAATTCTTAAGAGCGTTGTGATATACTTCTTTTGTCCCAATTATTTTTTTCCTTTTGTATTTTTCGTAAGAGTTGTTTTAATTAAAAGTAAACAAATAATTAGAACGAATGAAGTAAATGTAAGTCTGTTGATGCAAACTTAATAATGTATAATGAAAAAAGTCACACTCTGTAATACGTGTCAAGATAAATATCGTGCCATATAATAAGAGCTGGCAAACTTGACCCAACCCGACAAACCCGACTTGCCCCGCCTAAAAGCTGATCGACCTAGTAGAACCAGAAAATTTGGCCACTTGAAACGGCTCTGACACCCAATACGACCTCGATGACCAGTGACCCAATCCCGAACTCGAACCCGTCCCAACCCGATATTGATCTGATAAGATCGATGACCCCAGTTAAGCTTAATTTAATCAAATTGAAAACGCAGTGTTTATCTAGATCAATACATTTGACTTAATAACAAAGTATCTAAATCAAAATAATGGTCGAAAGCTAGACCTAATTGTAAAAAATATAAAATAATGTGATGAAATAACTGGATTCGATAATGATTCACCTGATCTAACGCATCAATTGACCTGACCCAATAACGACCCAACTCGACTTGACCAAAAAAGGGTATGATGTCCTGATATAACCCAAACCCAATACAACGCGATTCGACTTGAAACGAACCTAATCTAACCCGACTGACCCGTTTATCAGCAATGTATACAACTATACAATATAGCATGGAATTATTACATTACTTATTTACTCCCTCTACACGTTGAACCTTTGGGCCCTTTATAATCCCAATATGGACTGTACCTTATTTGGGCCGAAAACATTTGGTCATGTCTTCTACGTATGAAACTTGAAACTTTTATCCACTAAAAAAGGTGTTCATATGTTCCACTTTCTAGTGTTGGATATAATAGCCTCATGTCACCGTTTTGGTGGCTGATAATATAACATAACATAAAGCCATTTTCTACGGTTTGGTAAATACTTTCTCCGTTCCGGTTATTTATTTAGCTTTGATTTTGACATAATTATTAAGTATATGAGAGGGGCACTTGTGATTAATGTTATTAAATGACAAGTGAATTAAGATGGGTATGGATGATCAAATTACTCGTAAAAAACACTCTACATATAGAATGGTAAACAAATGAATAAGACACCCTAATATTGAAAAAGTAAACAACAAATGACTAGGTATTAGAAAAAAGATGGATAATTTTTTTTAGAATGTGGTTGAATCCATCATACAAGAATGAATTTTTAGATTTTTTTTTATAAATAGAAAAGCTAAAAAACATCTAGATGATAGAATAACAACTAAGTGAGACAATCATTAAAAAAATTGTCATTTAAAATATAATAATTTAACTTTTATTTTAAATTTTAATTTTGAAGTTAAATAGAAAAGAAATGTATCCACTCTAGTCAATATTTGATAACATTTTACTAAGAAACTCAAACCATATAATTTGGGTTCGAATACAAACTTTCCCCAAAAGCAGAACGATCACATTTAATTTACCTTTACACATATTCATCATCTTCGCATTGTTCCAATAGTCAATTCATATCAATTTTAACCAAATTTAACAAAACACATCATCTAACAAGTTGGCCTATAGTCTTACCTTGTCCTATTGAAAAACTAGGGGCCTATAATCGAATAGAATAGAGTATAATCACTGTTTTCGTGAGATCGATAAAACATTTAACTTTATGACCAAATTGAAACACTCATATCCTATTTTTTCGAGGTGGATTCAAAGCAAGTGTTTTTCTCTCCTTTACATCTGAACGGATTAGAGATACCTATTTTTTTTTTTCTTACATACAGAAAAAGGCTTCGTATCGAATTACCCTAGAACCCTACACAAAACAAAAAAAAGGTACATAGAGGTCAAGTCATAGTTAGGACATGCTGTTATGATACCATGCTTGCTTATTAAGGCCTACTTGTATAGTTGTATGTGACTTCTCATTTTATTTTGTAGTGCTTTATTGTTAGCATTTCCACTACCTACTATTTGAACCCATCAAAAACTAATGTTTCCCCTGCCCATCCATACAAAACCTAACCACATAACCTTCCAAAAGTTTTATCAACTAAGTGGGTATGACGGCTGAATTTACTGTTTCGAGTATTTATTTAACTTTGATTTTGATATAAAAACTAAAAAGAGAGATCGAGATTATTTAGACAAGCGGACAAAAGATTATGTAGTGATCAAAGAAAAGTAGACAAATGACTGAGACTCCCATAAATATAAAATAGAGAAACGAATTATCGGGAGGGAATATAATATAAATTATTCAAGGTGAACATATAGGCAGCCAATAATATGCACTGGCTAGTCCACTCATTTGGCGTAGACAAAGTTATTGATTTGCATAATCAAGTCGGTAGAGTTGTTTAATTAATCATTGTTGGTCTATTATATGTTGGGTTCATTATATGTTTTGGTATTTGGTATTATGTGACATTAGTCATTGATTTTGAAACAAAAATAAAATTGACTGAAATTTAAACTCTTGATCTTAAAAGAATACACATTACCAAATTATTGAGTACGGTGCGTGGCTAGATATATTTGTAAACGAAATGTGTATAAAAATTAATAATACAACACAACGGATCGGATTCAATTCTAAATATCTGAGATTTACCTAGAGAAGGAAGTGGGTACACGGTCGGCCACGCTTCATGATGGCCTATGGCCAATTTTAACTTAACATAGGAATAACACGATCGACCTTGCTAACACAATGTGTGCATGTGTCGAAGTTTGAGAAAGAAGGTTGTGTCTAGCCCAGGAACGACACGTAAACATAGCAAATGTGTCGATCAGGCTGGGTTTGGATCGGATCGGGTCATTTTTAACAAATGCACATTTGGGTAACTAATCATTTCTGCTTAACAAAGTCGAGGTCTCTTTAAAGAGAACAATTTCATAGGTAAACTTAATGTGCTAATTAGATAAATAAATGAAAAATAATCCAAGTATCACTACTACAAAAATAGCCTACAACAACGGCTATTAAC
>VHZZ01017208.1:16621-29477 GCA_009801015.1 Silene noctiflora
ATGACCAGTTGACTTTATCGAAGAATCATCCCTTGCGTATTCTTATATCGAGATTATGATAACGATATTTAAACCGTCATCGTGATCGCACTATTATTGAGGACACTCACTCCAACAGTAAGGACCCCAGAAGTTAGTCTCTCTAAGATCTTAACCGACAACCCCTTCTCAATACGCAGTGCCAAGCTCAAATGGTTTATCTCCAAGTCATCTACATAATAGGCCCGCTCATTGAACTTGCGGTAGTATTCTGCCACGGTCATACCCTCGGTCATGCGAAATAAGTCGAACTCCGCCCTCATCTTCTTCTGAACATGTTCCGGAACGAACTGGTGCCTTATAGCTTTCTTAACTCAACCCATGGAATAGCAAGTTCCCTTAGGCCCTTATAGTACTCTTTAGGACTATCCTTCTCCCGGTTCCACCAGACGCTAGCCTCAGACCTCATGTAGAACGCAGATTGCTCTACCTTCATCTCATCAGGACAGTTGACCACCTCAATCACACTCTCCATCTCCTTATACCAGTTATCAAGCACATTCGGTGCTCATGTGCCCTCGTAGGTCGTAGGACTGAAACGAGAGATAATGGTGCTCATGTTTGTGGCTTCCACTACCACCTCCTTAGCCGTCCCTAGGCTCTTGAGAGCCTCAGTAAGAGCCTCTTGGTGTTCTATTATATGAGAAATCTCTTCAATGCTCATTTCTGTAGCCCTCATGTACGCAGTTGATCTCTTGGGAGGCATCTTTAACTATATATGAGAAACAGTCGTAAGCACACACCCTTCGGCTCAAAACAAACATATATCCACCTAAAAAGGACACTCGATCGAGTGCCAAAGACACTCGGTCGAGTACAATTAGCTCGGTCGAGTCACATATGTACTCAATCGAGTTCAACTATTCCAGATCCTGAACCGAAATTAGCAGAAAACGCACTCAGTCAAGTACGTAACGTACTCGGTCGAGTACCACAAACTCGATCGAGTGCGTCGCACACTCGGTCGAGTCAAAAGTTACAGCACTTATGTCCCAAAAACTCACTTTACCCACTCGGTCAAGTGTCAGGGACTCGGTCGAGTACCCCGTACTCGGTCGAGTTCCCCTCACTCGGTCGAGTCATGTCAAGCTCGAACTACCCTATGCTTATAAAAAACATAAACCAGACATTTATCCTACACATGTTACTATTGTTCAACCATGCTTAGCTCTTTCAACACATAATCACATGCTTCACATATCCTCCATTCAACTCATACATAAAACATTCAACACATAAGCATACAACAACCCTTGACACCCCATAGTCACCGGTTCAAAGTTGTAAAGGCAAAATGCGGCTTTAGGACGTCTCTCAAACCTTTGCGGTACCTCTAAACAACTCCTAGACAAGTTCATTTTGTTTAGACACCCTATGTTCATTGGTTCATTGGTTTTAGGTTCCACAATCGTCGCCCTGATACCACTTTGTAACACCCCTATACGTACCTTAACAAGGACCACCTTAAGATATGAGGATGCTACCATCTCGGTTACCCGAGATAGTGTACATCATAGAAACCATAATAAAACATGAACTGAATGATTAACATATTATAGTTACAAGTCTCCAAAAATATAAATACAAGTCTAAAAACCAAAACTGTAATAAAGAATAAAACAACGACTCGCAGAAGCTAGCTACAAAAAGACTAGTGATGACTCCGCCCTGCCGAACCCCACAGCAACATCAACAGCAATAACCATCATCACCTGCTAAGCCAACTGATCACCATCCCCGAATGGATCACCACAGTTTTGAAAACATAAACGGGGTCAGTCAATTATACAACAATGCCATATAATAGCAAAATATATTCATCCACAATAACTGTAACCAATATCTTCATACTCCATAGTAACCAGTAACTGACTACACACTGAGGTGTGTAGCCCCGCTAGATTACCCATCGCAACAGGTAATCCTCGCCGCCAGTGGGGACCGTAGTCGTACCACCTTAACCCTACTCATCGCAATGAGCGAACCCAAGTCCATTAATGTGCACATCCCCCTTGCGTCAAGGAACACAAGAGGCGAACAATGGGGGTGAGACCATCTCTCGCAATGGCTCACAATCCAATACCAAAATCAATATCCATATCAATACCATAACATCAACATAAATCAATCATAAGGTAATAACAAAGATCGTCACATTACACCACATATTGTTCTACAATCAACTGAGTAGGGAAACCTTACCTAATAAGCAATCCAATCAACACAGCACAAGATCTAGAAAGTTTCTTCTACATAATCTCCTCCTAGAATACAAGTAATCAATCTATATCATGGAATAAAACAATCTTGTCAAAAACCCCCCAAAATACCCAAACTAGGGTTTCATCAATCTAATTCAAAAGCATAAAGGACTAGACCAATTAACTTACACTTACGAATGCAAATGTAATGATGTAGAAATCCCAAAAATATGTGATGAACTCGCCATGGATTTATAGAAACAAGAGAGAAGCAGTTTACGTTGATCAGTTTTGTCGAAAAGTGTTAAACCTACGTTATGAAATATTTTTAAGATTATACTATGCTTCCCGTGTTATTTATATCAAACCACGGAAAAACCCGTGATGAACCGAACACTCGGTCGAGTACGAGACACTCGCCCGAGTAGGACACACTCGACCGAGTGCGGGACACTCAATCGAGTAAGCCACACTTGCCCGAGTGCTAAAACACTTGCCCGAGTTTACAATGAATAGAACACTCAATCTACCATATCTATCGACCAACACTGGATGTCGTTCGACCAAGTCCACTATGTCGATTGACTAAGTGAGACGGATATGCGAGGGTTTTCGTTTGTTTATTTCCATCTTCTGGGCTTTAGTATAAAAGCTTTTGTAATCTATTATTTTAGATTACACTTTATTTTATGCAAGCAAACGATCGAAAACAATAATACGTAGAAACTTTCTCTCAACTTTTAGATCTAGAACAATTATTCTTTTCCCTTCTCTATTGTTGAACTGAATTTAATTCGGTAATTTCAATTCTTGTTTTCTCCTTTATTCCTCTTTTTAATTTTGTTTATTTCACTTTCGCTATGGCTCGTTTAAATTTATGCTTGTTAATTTCTCAACTAGTTTAATTATGAATTTTCTCTTTTTCTCGTTTTATTTCAAACACTATTGCTATTAATTTTATTATGAGTAGCTAAATCCCTTTTTCTAGTGTTTAGGGGAGCCATGGATTGAGACAGTATTAATTGACTAATTATATTAGTCGATTTATTTGATTTATATTGTTAACTGTGACAATTAATTTTAATTAATTGGCTAAGTTGACGTAATTGATTAATTGATTTGGTAAACCCCGATCTAAGATCGAAATCCTGGTATGGGTTAGACCTGCCACACACATTAGGGTGCCTTAGTAAGTTGTGAGAGCCTGCTAGAAGCATTCTAGGGTGAATAGAGGACCGAGAGGACCTTTTCACTGCCCTGTAGACCGGTAATTGAGACTGGCCTTTGACCTTATCTTTGACTCGTAATACTCCATGGTGACGCGACATCCTAGCTCATTTCCCTTATATTTTTCACGACTGATTTTCTCCTTTTAATCCTTTTATTTAATCGCATTAGTTTAGATAAAAAAATTCAAATAATCCCCCTTTGTGACCCAGACAAACTCGAATTGACGAATAGATCGCAAATAGCCTCCTTATGGATTCGACCCCGGCTTTCCATAACTATATTAGTTAGAGACCTTAGGGTTATTTTTGATAGGTTGTGACAGCCGTATCAAACACCGATTGGCGTGTCGCCATATCGGTTGGTTTATGGGAAGTCGTGTCACTTATCTGTTGAACTACACCACATGGCTTGGTGGGCAATTCGAGAGCTACATTTTGATCAAAAGTTATGTTTCGAGAAGCGATTGTTGGAGTTAGATGAGCTTGAAGAGTTTCGTCTAAATGCATATGACAGCGAAAAGGTTTATAAGAGAAGACTAAGTGATGGCATGACAAGCATATCTGTAACACCCCAAGAGATTGAGAATAAATTTTTCCTACATCTGGAAAATATGGAGCTTATGATATGTTGATAAGTGATTTCACCCACCACTTAGAAACAAGGCTTTGTGCTTTTGGGCTTAAGTAAGGACAAATAATAGGCCCAAAGGTACATATCTTTTCTTATTGGGGTTGTGTTATGACGGTGGCGGGCCGGGTCGTTATAAATGGTATCAGAGAAACGTTACGACTGTGGGGTAGTGAGCATGTGGTCAGGGGTACCCGGTTCACCCACCTAGCGGGGGAGGATTCTAGGCCTGGTTGTGATCAGCTCTGGGGCACAACCAGGCCGTTGTGTTCTTCAAGTGGGGGAGTTTGTAACACCCCAAGAGATTGAGAGGAAATTTGTCCCTCGTCGGGAAAATATGGAGTTTATAATATGTTTATAAGTGATTTCACCAACCACATTGTAACAAGGCCTTGTGCTTTTGGGCTTAAGTGAGGACAAATAATAGGCCTAAAGGTACACATCCCTTATTATTAGGGTTGTGTTACGACGGTGGCGGGTCGGCTAGTATCATACCGCGAGAATTCCAGGTTGGGGAAAAAGTGTTGTTATTTAACGCCCGACTTCGTCTATTTCCGGGTAAGCTGAAGTCCCGATGGTCCGGTTCTTATAAGGTAACTTCTGTTTCTAAGTTTGGGTTGGTCGAGTTAGAGAATTGTGCTGGAGAGAGGTTTAAAGTAAATGGTCACCAAGTTAAGCTTTACTACGATGCTAAAGATACTGTTGGAGTTCTTGAGGTGTTACACGTTGAAACTGTTACCAGACCTACTGAATGAGGTAACAAAGGTCGAGCGGGACCATATAAACCAGCTTTGACCGGGAGGCAACCCGGATTGTAAAAGCTTTCTACAAGTGTGCTTTATTTCAGTTTCTAACTAGCATATTAGTTCTAATGAATGTAATTTTGGAATGAGACATAAATTTCATTTGAGTTTCACATAGGTGCTTATATGCGTGCTATAGTTTGATTCTAATGACCCGGATCTCACGGGTATTGATTAGTGGCAGTTGGCCTTGACCGTCTATGGTTGTTACTGGTTTTGGGAGGTCCGTTTTGCGCTTATTGCCAGTCTTCTTTTCTTAATTTTTATTCATTTGCATTCATCATGTTCTCGTATATCCCCTTTTACCTATATTTTGATGATGTTGTTGTTTGCTGAATACAATGAGGGCATTGTATGATTTGGTTTGGGGAGGATATACATACGTCTGTGTTGCATCCATATCCATATTTATTGCGTCTCCGCATGAATTTAAGAAAGAAAAAAAATTGAAAAATATCAAAAAAATCCAAAAGCATGTTTGCTTTTAGTTTTGCATTTAAGTAGAGTCGGAGTGGTAATATGACAATGATGAAATTGCATTTGTACCTTAACTCGTTTTAAGCCTTGTATTGTTGTGACACCCTAATTTTGAAAAATTATTTTGCATAGTCTACGAGTTTTTGATAAATTCTACCAAACGAATAGACTTGACCTATATGTTCGCAAAGTACTTATACACTCTAAGGTATAGAGCTTTCATAAACCAATGACATTCATGATTGGTTTCATCTAGGATGTGAGTAGTACTCCTTACATGACATGTAACATCAAATTGCATAAGCATGATATTTGTCTCTTACTGCCTACATACATTCAGGTTTGTGGTGGTAACACATGTGGAAAGGCAACCCTTCCTTTATGCTTTATCCCTATTAGCCTCACATTAGCCAAATTTTCCTTGTTTTGACCCTTTTATTCAACTACATTCCTATATCGCCTACCCTTGTCAAGCTAGTCTTGTTGGTAAGTTTGGAAGTCGGGTTGCGGTCAATCTATGAAGAATGCTTTTGTGTTGGAAGGAAGGTGAAAGAAAAAAAATGAATGAAGAAAAAAAATGAAAAATGAAAAAAAAAAAGGAAAATGAAAATGAAAAATGAAAAGAAAAAAAAAAGAATGGAATTCTTCTATTACTCCTATTTTTATCAATTCCATATTTCTTGAGGAGTATTTGTTGATGTGAGTGAGTTTGTGCCACAATTGACATTGTTCTTAATTTTCATGATGGGTTAACTAGTGGAATTTTGCTACTTTTGGTTATGATTGGTGCTAGCTTGGCTTTTACCTCCACGTATCCAAATTCTTTTCGCCCCTTTTTACTCATTTACCTCATTTCACATTTATATGTAAGTCCTTGACATGTGTTTTGGACCTCGTTTGCTTGGAGTGTATATGTACGGTAGATAGAGATGTTTATCATGTTAGATTCCATGCATGCTTTTGTAGGTCGTAGTTAGGTGAGTGACTATTTCTTTTCTCTCTTAAAAAATTTATACTCACCTTGTACTTAAATGAAAGATGGGTGACCCGTGAGAGTCCGACATGGATGCTCTTGCAAGGTCGTTGGTTTGGTAGTTTTAGGTTATTAGCATAACTCGTTTGCTTTTTAATTTTTGTGCTTTGAGCTTTGGAATTCTTTGCTTAGAAAGGATGTTACTATCGCATTAAAATGGTTTAATGAGTCTTTTGTATAGCTAGCTCTGAGTAATATTCCGCTCCATCAGTCTTCTTTTCTGTTTTATTTGTTGCTTGCTTAAGGACAAGCAAAGGTTTGGATTGGGCATGTTTGATGCGCGTTGTTTGTATGCATTTATTCGCATGTTTGGCACGCATTTCTATATGCTTATTTGATCATTTCCTTCTATTTTCTCCCGTATTTGCTACTTTGGTTGTGTTTCATGTTTCTTATAGGTTGTACACCCACGTATGCATCGAGAAGCCAAATTCGTTTGTTAAAGGAACATAAGAGGAGTTTAGACGAGCTTAGGAGAGGGAACACTGAAGTTTTGAACGCGTTGTCTATCGACCTGCTGTTGTTGTCGATAGACAGAGGACATATGTCGATAGACATGGTCAATTAACACAGGCCCCTTTTCCACGAAATTGGTTGCTCACTGTCGATAGACAAGATCTCCATGTCGATTGACATTCATTGCTCGTTGTCGAAACACAAGCTTCTATGTCGATCGACCATCAGCACTATGTCGATTGACATGGTCAGTAGACACAGACCCTGTTACTTTGAAGCTTTTGATGGCTGTCGATAGACTACTCCACAATGTCGATAAATCAACACTGGATGTCGATCGACCAAGTCCACTATGTCGATCGATTAAGTGAGACGGAGAGGTGAGGGTTTTCGTTTGTTTATTTCCATCTTTTGGGCTTTAGTATAAAAGCTTTTATAATCTATTATTTTAGGTTACACCTTATTTTATGCAAGCAGACGATCGAAAACATGAATACGTAGAAACTTTCTCTCATCTTTTAGATCTGGAACAATTATTCCTTTTTCCTTCTCTATTGTTGAATTAAATTTAATTCGGTAATTTCTATTCTTCTTTTCTCATTTATTCCTCTTGTTATTTTAGTTTATTTCTCTTTTGATATGGCTTGTTAATTTTTTTATGCTTGTTAATTTCTCAAGTAGTTTAATTATGAATTCTCTCCTTTTCTCATTTTATTCAATTATTATTGCTATTAATTTTATTATGAGTAGCTAAATCCCTTTTGCTAGGATTTAAGGGAGCCATGGATTGAGACATTATTAATTGGGTGATTAGATTAGTCGATTTATTTGATCTATGTTGTTAACTGTGACAATTAATTTTAATTAATTGGTTAAGTTGACGTAATTGATTAATTGATTTGGTAAACCCCGACCTAAGATCGAAAGCCTAGTAAGAGTTAGACCTGTCACACACATTAGGGTGCCTTAGTAAGCTGCGAGAGCCCGCTAGAAGCATTCTAGGGTAAATAGCGGACCGAGAGGACCTTTTCACTGCCCTCTAGACCGGTAATTGAGACTGACCTTTGACCCTAACTTTGACCCATAATAATCCATGGTGACCCGACATCCTAACTCCTTTTCTTTATATTTTTCTCGACTCAATTTCTCCTATTAATACTTTTATTTAATTGCATTAGTTTAGATAAACAATTCAAACAATCCCCCTTTGTGACCCAGACAGACTTGAATTGACAAATATATCGCAAATAGCCTCCTTGTGGATTCGACCCCGACTTTCCCTAGCTATATTAGTTAGAGACCTTTGGGTTATTTTTTATAGGTTGCGACAGCTGTATCAGTCATTTCTTCCCCCTCTTGACATCATTGAAAAGACGAGAACATGACATAAAACAACTAGAATAATATAGTACGAGGCAAGAAATATAACCAATTATTAGACAATATAAACCAAGACATAAACACATAAGCAAGCAAATAAAAATGTCAAATACAAACCAAGAAGTATTGATGCTGTATGGGCCGAATAGAAGTTTAAGCCAAAATGGGTCGAATTGACAAAGCACAAAATATTAGTGGTCCAACAAATTAAGATAGGAAAATAAAGAAGCAACAGAGCAAAATATGTTGGGCCGAGAGAATTGGGCTACAGAGGCTTAACGGTGATGGATTGTGTTAGGGTTCACATAACCAGGATGAGTGCTGTATTCCAAGGAGTCAAGACAATCAAAGCAAGATCTCACATTATTTTCTTGAGCAGTGAGACACGTCTCGAAATTAAGAACCTTTAAGGACAACGCCATTGTGGCCTCCAAGGTCGTAGCAACTTCCTCCCGCATCACCTTTCCATTCTTGACCAACGCACCACCTTGGCTAACCAATAAGTTCATGTGTTCTCCATGACGAAAGACCTCGTCTCTCACCGTTACTAAACCCTGTTCCAACAACTTGAGGCGCCCATCAACACCCTTCATCCAAGCCAACACGTCTTCATTACTTACACCTTCATGAGAGGACCCTAGTCCCAAACCCGAGACTACGTTGGCTAAAACAGAGGCCTATAACCCCATTCGACACTTTATCTGTAACACCCCCACTTATGCAGGAGCCTTTAGCAAGACATTCCCGAATAAATAAGGTTGTTACCATCTCGGTTTTCCAAGGTAGTGAATAACAAAGATAACGAAACGACAGTACTTTAAAATAAAACTTTAGCGTTGAGGCCATTTATTACAAACCAATACCAAAAGTACTTAGATAATTAGAATACAATCGCAACGGAAAATAAAACTGAGTCATTAAACTAATGTGGTCTATACTTCTAAGTCCTCTTGTTGCTTCACGACGTCCAGCTCCATGCTTAGTCTACTGAAGTCCTGTCAATCAATCTGCTCCCCAAAATTGGTTCATCACAGGTGTTCACGAATACACGATCAACAACGAGGTTAAGTAGAATATACTTAAACAACATAACAATAACAAATGCATACAATATGATGAGACCATGCAACTGATGCACCTCTGCATCCGACGCACACAAATTCAGTCCACCACGTTAACACAGCCCGATTCACCCGCCCCGCCATTCCCTAGGCCGAGGTACAAGTCAACCGTCGTTGAGATCCAGGACAACGCCTGAGGACACCATGGTCAGGCTTGCAGATAAGCCATGGTCCTAATCTTTGCCAGCATTTACAACTCCAATTCAATTCCATTGTCTTTCCGACAATCAGTTCCGGCATCCGACTCAATGCCAATGCATGTCATGCCAATCAATAATTAAACAATGCATAATACATGGCAACTCAATCAATATAATCTCATGCATCCAGATCATATACGATCATCAACCATCCAATATTCATATAAATCAATGAACCGCAATAATCATATATAAGACACAGTTGAGTAGGTATATCCTACCTTGTAGCTAGCAAATTCATTCAGCAATCCAATAAACCAATTAGTAATACTCCACCACGAATTCGTCACCTAAAAGCAGATACTTTATAATTAATTCATTATTTGATCATTATACAACTTTACGAATTATATTATTTGTTAATTACTAATTAATTATTATTTATGTATTATATGTGAATTATCGTAAACATATGAATTTATACAAATCATAGGAATTAAAAACGTATGACGAATAACTAACACAACCTCACACTCCTCGCTAACCACGCATACAAACACCACCACTCACGGCCTTCTACACCACCCTTGGCCACCTGACCCACCGTGGTCAGCCACCCTGCACCACGGTGGTCACCACCATCCAACTGGGTCCCTGTCTAACCCAACCACCGCCTCAAAACCACCAGCCCTAACTCCCCTTACACATACGCATACAACCAACCACACCATTTGAAACACCTACAAACCACCACAAAAACCACCACGCCACTATTGGCTGCCACCTACTTCGCCCTGACGTATGGTGGTTCCAGCAGTAGGGTCTCCTCACCCTCGACACAACCACGACAGCCATACAACTCGTCTTAAGACGGTTGCACCAAAAACACGAGCTTCCTCTGTTTTGCGAGACTCCGGCCACCACGGACACCAACGGCCACTGCCGGCCACCACAACCACTCCTCCTTGGTCGACTGCTTCCCCTGCAACCAACCAAACCAACCTCAGGTCCAATCATCCAGTATTCGGGTCCCAATTTGCATTCGAAACCCGCGCACAACCCTCCCTGTCCCCGTCTGTTTTGTGCTTCTTTGGCCATCACCGCTGCCTTTGACGGCCTAACCTAGGTTAGTATAGGGTCACGAGAGTCTAGGGTAGAGGTCACGGTTAAAACACGAGTCCTATGTGGTTCGTATAGCGATTGCGTCGATCTCTAATTCTAGCTAGGTGAACGATTAAACGAATTACTTAAAATTATAAAACCGTCTTACCTTCTTTCGATTATACGAAGTTCTCCCCTTCTAGATCTCCTCTCAATTACGAAATATCAGAATTATGATGGTAAAGATTAGGGTTTGGTTTATGCTTCCCTATTTATATTAAGTCAAGCCCAATGCAAGTCACATTATAACACAATTACTAATTACGAATATTATTATTATTATTATTATCGTCTATTATTATTAATTATTATCTATTATTATTATTTATTATCAAATCCTGACTCATCAACACCGACTTATAATTAGTTATTATCTCAAGACTTTAAATTAATTATTAACATTTACGTTTATTATTCGTATAAACTTTATTAAGTTATGGGGTATTACATTATCAATTGAAGTGCCCTTAGAAAATACCAAATCTGGACCATTTATGCCAACACCCATCAACTTCAAATACTTGTCACACATAACATCATTGGCCACAATGCCATAACTTTCCGGACTTACAACCCGTTTGATTTCCAAAACGCGAGAAATCTACATATCATATGGTAAATCAAGCGTAGTGCAAAACTTTTCTTTTGTAACCGAAACACTTGTTTGAATTATTCGATGAAAAAAAAGTGACGTTAAATTTGATTTTCCGCCCTTCCAACCAAGAATAAACGGCAGCCATCTCATAGCTCGAAATCTTATCACGGCCACCTCTTCTTGGAATCACGGTATTCCACAAGAAATTTAACAAGAACTTGATTTTGGGTGCAAGTGTACCCGCCAACACATTACTGTTTTCCGTCGCATTCTCATCAGAGTACTTTTTGATCACCATTGTTTGATCATCTCCAACATTGTTCCACTTTTGACTCGGATTGATCTCGATCCATCATGAGGAACTGAGAATGCCGAGCAAAAGTCAGAGTTGGTAAGATTAACGACCGCACAAAATATACCATTTTTTTACCGAAACAGAAGCATAGAATTGCATGACTTCAATTGGATAAAAAGGACCCTAAAAACAACTAACTAATTCTCAACCTTGAAATTTAAGAAAATATTCAAATAACTTGAGGCGATCATTTTTAGAAAGCCAAGAAATTGGGTAATACCTTCCACTGTGAATAGAATAAGGGAGAACACGATTAAACAACTTACTTTCATGTTTAGTCATCCGGAAACGATCTAATCTCGCTATCTTCGCATGTTTCATTTGTTCCCCAAAACAGATTGTACTTAATCCCGTCATGCACAACAACCGGTCCATTCTGGACTGTGCTGTGAACATCAACTGCTTTATTGCCTTTTACCTTCGACTACCGACTCACCACGGTTATGATCAGGCGCGGTGGGCTTAGGGTTAAGTTGAGGCGAGGGATAAGGAGTAGGAAGAATGGGTTCGGTGCGGTTGCATGTGGGTTTGGACGGGGTGGTCTTAGAGGAAGACAAAGTTGTGGGTGAGTTGAACAGAGTTGCATGTTTGGGTGACATGATGATGATAAAATTGAAGGGGTTGAGTGTAGTGGAGTTTTTAAGGGAAAAAGAAGAGGTGGTGTTTGGTTGATTGTGACATGAGGGAGGTAGGAGAGTATTTATGGAGACTAAATATTATAAGATTATGGTAGATTTTATGGAAGGAGATGTTGTAGGTTAGATAGGGTTAGGTAGATATTGTAGAATTAGGGTAAATATTTTGAGGATAGAATTTGATAAACGAATAATATGCAAGACGTGGAAGAGATTTTGTACGATAGAAATCTCAGTTTGCATACAACACAAATATTTACACGTAAATTGAATATACTCAAGTGAATAATATCATAATAAACGAAAATACGCATGCAGGGGAATATACGGACACAGTCATACAATCCCGTCTTAAACTAATCAATCATTGGGATGTTAAATAGTTATAAAAGCTTAGATACCACCGTTTAATTCAATTTCCAACCGTAAAGTCTCAAAACGTTCTCTAGCCAACAGCTTGGTCAAAATGTCAGCCCATTGTTTTTCAACACTATAAAGTTCAAGTTTTATATTGCCCTTTTTTACTTGGTCTCGTAAAAAGTGGTGTCTGATCTCTATATGTTTCGTACGCGAGTGCTACGCGGGGTTTTTAGAAATAATAAT
>VHZZ01017225.1:14979-26500 GCA_009801015.1 Silene noctiflora
ACGAACAACTCAGAACTAATGTTAATGCACATACATATCTCAAGTTACCCATATCTATAACAAGGTAGTGACCAAAATTGTGCCAATAAAACAAATTCAAAGGCACGGGTAAAAGAAGAACGCAGCTCATCTCAAGATATAACATGATACCATAACTCAGCCAAATACCTTTCAACCTTGCAAGACAAATTAGTCGGATTCTCGCGGATTCACTCATGCACTCATAAAAGGTGAGTTATATGTAAGATAGAAAGAAATAGAACACTAACTCAACTTATGAAACATGCATGCAATCTAATGTGATAGAAATTTCCCCAACTAATATGCATTCAAAAGGTAGACAAAAGTACATGTATTAAGGACAAAAAGGGTGGTAAATGGGTAAAGGGTAGAAAAGGCTTGTGCCAAGGCACGTTATGGAGATTTAAGGCTAAGACGGTAGTCGCAGCTACATCCTAAGCAAAACCAATTCTACAACAAGAAGCATACATAAACCCAACTAGAGAAATTATCTCAAGTTTGACAAAACATGGGAGACAATTAGATACTCCCCAAAAATGCATTAGACTATAGTACACCCATATAATCTCTTAACAATGTTATGAAGAAATCTTTCCTTTGGTTTTCTTCTCTTTTCATTCATTTTTTTTTCTTTTTYTTTTTTCTTTTTTTTTCTTTCTTTTTTTTCTTTTTTTTTTCTTTTCAATTCTTTTTTTTTCTTTCTTTTTTCTTTTGCTTCATACTTCTCTTGTTTCGACATAAGGAATTAACATAATTGCTTCAAAATATTCTACTACACCCACATTGAGAATTTATAAGTCCCAACCCAACCTTAGTAGTAAAATAAACATGAAAAGTAAGCAACTGCGACTGTCCCGATAAGGTAGGCAAATTCTGGATTGTAGTTATTAAATGGGATATAAAATGGCTACAAGGGTTCAAAAGGCCTAACAAAAATGAAATGTAAGGCTTATTTGAACGGTATGAATCGCCTATCCACATGTACTTAGTCAAATGAACACAATAAAAGCATCAAAAAATTACTTTCACAGTTATGCAGTTTGATATTACACATTCCACAAGGAGGAACGACACTCAGACCTAATTGACAATGAGACCAGTTTATTGATGTTCCTGGCCTAGGAAGCTCTATAGACCTCAGAAATTTAAGTGGCATACCAACATAATTTTGTCAAATTTACTCAGCATAAGGCATGTTATTACGGCCAAGACTTGAGATATGAGCTTTGCTTTCATAAATAACAGGTCAAACGATGTACATGGATAACTGTATTGGGATTCAAATACAAAAACAATGCAAATTATCATCACTGCTGCTCAATTCACCAAGACTCGACCTAAAACAAAGCAAAACATATTTTTGGATTTTATAAATTATAAAAAAATTTATGGATTTTTTTTAAAGCATATAACTGAAATAAAGCACACAACATAAATAAATACTCCCCTAAACCTAAATATCACAGTGTCCACATTGTGACTCTATCAGCACAACAATCACAATAAACCAACATCAGCAGCAATCTATGGAGGACACACCTAACAAAAGGGATGGGGAAATAGCAAGCTAAAGAAAATACAAGATGAAATAGATACAAGGATAGAAACTACCGTCGGTAAGGTGGAAGCTCCTCCAAAACAGCTAGAAAGTGGGGGAAAGTAGTGACCAGTTGTCACTACTACTCAGCATCAGCATACTCATCCACCTCCCTCAGCAAATCATCCAACTCAGGATCAGGAACACATCCACCACGACCGCCACGTTGACCACCTCATCGCCCACGACCTCCACGTCGACCACTGCCTCCATGGCCCAAGGTCCCAGCACCAAACTGACCTCCCTGAGATGTAGAAGCCCTAAATTGATCCCCAAAGCCACCGACTGGCATATCCGGCCGAATAGGGTGTAAAAAGGTCGGGCAAGAGATCCAAACTCAGTGCCATAAGGACTAGTGGAAAAGGCAGCTTGTATCGTGCCATAAAGATGAAACACATGGCTATCATCCCCATGACCAGCGTAGTAAGTAGGTCGAGCTCTAGAGTACGACTCACCCGTAGAAAGACTCATCGTATCCAAGTGCTCCCACAATCGCCGAGTAGCCAAGGCTTGGTTAATGCCTTCATAAACCCGAACTTCCCTAGCTACCTCATGATCAAACTGGAATCTAGGATGCATAGAATGTGGGAAAGAAGAAGCAACAGAACGAGGCTGAAAAGAACCAGGGGCATGTGATGGAGCACGGCGGCGATGTCTATGATGTCCTAAAGTACCCGGAGCACCCGAAGAAGCTTCGACAGGTAAAGGTCCCAAGAGCTCGTCAGGGATCAAGTAGGTCACCGGATAAGGGCGAGTAGGTGACTCATCTTCCTCTAAAGCAGAAATAGGAGGCAATTGATCATTAGGCAACCACATGTATAGTTTACCCCTCACTCTCCAGTAGTAGTCAGTCCCACCAATAATAGTCAAAAAATAAATTCCATATCGCAGACAATCATCATCCACCCGTGGCTCTCACTCAGTCATTGGCTCATAAGGAGCCCTTCCATCAAATCGAGCCAACCGACGAGCCAATTTAGTGACAATAGCCCCACACTCAAGAGTAGCTCTAGGACCTGTCATAGGATGTAAGGCACAAGCAATGACAGTAGGGGGACTAAACTGAAAGGAGGCCTCCTAATAAGGGTTCAAGTAGCTAGCACACAGAAGGACTTCCATAGAATGCACCTTGCTCTTGTCATAACGGCCATATAAGAGGTAACTCATCATTCTCATAAAAAATTTTAAGAAAGTATATTGGACATCACTCAAGGCCATGGCACTAACATCGACATCAGTATAATCCGTAAACAAAGGAATGAACCGGGTAGCAGACAAACCCTCAGGAAATAAATAGTAATCGTCATCTGTATGCAGTTCACAGTCCAAATAGTCGGCAAGGTCATCACAGGTGATATAATATCCAGTATTAAGCAAACGAAAACCGACCCTATGACGGAATTTATCACAGTGATAATTGCTAAGAAATTCCAAGGTTAAAGGGCGGTAGGGGAGCTCATGATGTTCAAACAGACCATACAAGACAATCTCATTAAACATATCTCCCATAATCGACTCAATCTTAAGAGTACGTAGGATAGAACGATCAACATACCGAGTTGGCTCCATTCTTTGCCTCGACAAGAGTTCAAATTTTTGCCTTTGAGCCTCATCCCGAAAGATAATGAAAGAGTACTCCGCTTCTTCCTCTTCTTCGGCTTCCACAAAGTCCTCATCTTCCACATCTTCGGTAGACTCCACAATAGGTTGACGGATTGGAGCCCGCCGTCCTCTAGGTCGTTTGTGGTGTTGTTCCGAGCTAGACATGCCTAAAATGTCATTAACAACATTACAAACCAATTTGAATGCCAAACATAGTTCACATTTTATGACAAGGGGAGTCGGAAAATTCGATTTTTAGAGTCGAAAATCACACATAAATTATGTAAATGGCAAGGGAATTGTATGTATATAACAAATAATAGACACTCTAAGCATATAAACATAAATACCACCCAATTTAATGCTAAAATTCAATCCCGAAATTATAAACCCTAAATCTGAAATTTTCGAATTTAGGCATTTAATTCAACAATTAATGGATCAAATAGCAAGGAAATAGCAATTACATAGGAGCAATGGAAGATTAAAGGCAAAACAAACAAGAAATAAGTAACAATGGAGTAATTTGATGTCAACATATGAATGAACAATTGAAAGCTTACTTGAAAGATTGGAGGAAAATATCACAAAAATAAGCACAAAGGAGTGAATAAAGTTGCAACAAATCAATTTAGCACAAATCAATTGAAGTTTTGATGATGATATTAAGGAATTAGAGGGAGGGGAGTAGTAGATTGAGGGACTAGGGAGCATAAAGGGGACAAAATAAAGTAACAATTGAATAAGGAAAGCTGGGAAATAGAGAGAAAAATGGACGCGGAACCCGATTCAGAGAGTGTACTCGATCGAGTACACCAAAATTCGATCGAGTACTCAATGTCAGAAGACCCCAACTCTCGACATTTGAGTATAATTTAAAGAACAAAGTTCCTCGATCGAGTAACGCAAAACTCGATCGAGTATCTGCAATAATTCGTCTTTTTCTTCAACACATCAACTTTCGCCATGTATTACGTATTTTTTGCACAATTTCTCCACAAATATGTTAAATTCTCTCCCTCACCTCACTCAAAAACACATTAATGAAATTGAAATAATAAAATTAAATGCAATTAAAGTCCTAAATTACATAAATATTACAAAGAAAGATCAGGGCTGCCTCCCGGTAGCGTTGGTTTAAGCGGTCCCGCTCGACCGTATTACCTTATCAGTGAGAGGAATCAATAGTGAAGAGGTCAACAACCTCTATAAATCCGACATAGGCACCTTCATAGTACACTTTTAAGCGTTGCCCATTGACTTTAAAAGTCTCACCTTTGTCAGTTTGCAGTGTAACTGACCCAAATTTGTTCACTTCAGCAACAGTGAACGGTCCTGACCATCTAAACCTGAGCTTACCTGGAAACAAGTGCAAACGAGAGTTTAATAGTAGTATTTTCTCACCTACATGAAATTCCCGTTGCAAGATGTGCTTGTCATGTCACTTCTTGGTTCGCTCCTTAAAAACGCGAGCACTATCATAGGCATGCAGTCGAAACTCATTAAGCTCGTTCAACTGAATTAGTCTTTTCTCACCCGCCAGTGAGGGATCCATATTTAGATCCTTTATGGCCAACATAGCCTTGTACTCGAGCTCCACTGGAAGATGGCAGACTTTGCCGTAGACTAACCGGTATGGAGATGTACCAATTGGAGTCTTGAATGCAGTACGGTAAGCCCATAAGGTGTCATCAAGCTTACGACTCCAATCTTTTCTATTCTTGCTAACTACCTTCTCAAGAATGGATTTCAGCTCTCTATTAGAAACCTCCCTTTTCCCACTAGTTTGTGGATGATAACTCAAGCCTCTACGATTTGTAACGCCATATTTCTTCAATAATGAATTAAGATGAAGCTCATTAAAGTGTTTCCCTCCATCACTTATAACTGCACGAGGGACTCCGAATCGCGGAAGGATAATTTTCTAAAATAGCTTAACCACAGCCTTAGCATCACAAGGAGTGGCAACGGCTTCCACCCACTTAGAGACATAGTCAACAGCTACTAATATATATTGGTTCCCATGAGATATCGGGAATGGCCCTTGGTAGTCAATACCCCCAACATCAAAAATCTCCACCTCCAAGATCCCATTTTGAGGCATCTCATGCCTTTGAGAAATATTACCCGTCCTCTGACATGCATCACAAGAACAGATAAAACTAGTAGCATCCTTGAAGATAGTCGGCCAAAAGAAACCCGACTGCATCACCTTGGCAAATGTCCTAGACGGACCATGATGACCACCATAAGAAGAGGAGTAACAGTGAGAAAGAATAGCATGTACCTCACTCTTTGGATTACACCGTCTATAAATACCGTCAGCACATTCCCAAAACAAATATGGATCGTCCCAGAAATATCACTTCACATCATGCATAAATCTCTTCTTCTGCTGATAAGATAAGTCAGGAGGAAGAATACCTCCAACCAAATAGTTGGCATAATCAGCAAACCACGGGGTGCCCGTAGTAATGCCTAGCAATTGATCATCCGGAAAAGAATCGTCAATGAGAATAGACTCTCCTCCATCATATTTCAATCGAGAAAGATGGTCAGCAACAACATTCTCAGCACCCGACTTGTCCCAAATTTCTAGGTCAAATTCTCGTAGTAATATAATCCAACGAATAAGTCTAGGCTTGGCTTCCTTCTTAGCCAATAGATACTTCAGTGCTGCATGATCAGTGTGTACTATCACCTTAGAACTCACAAGATAGTCTCTAAACTTGTCTAATGAATAAACAACTACAAGAAGCTCCTTTTCAGTAGTGACATAATTAATCTGCGCATTATCTAGAATCTTACTTGCGTAGTAAATAGCATGTAACACCTTATCTTTCCTTTGCCCCAAAACAACTCCAACTGCATAATCACTAGCGTCACACATAACCTCAAAAGGCAAACTCCAATCAGGAGACTGGATCACCGGAGCTGAGATAAAAGCTTGTTTAATCCTGTCAAAATATTTAACATGCTTATCAGTAAATACAAAAGGGGCATCCTGCTAAAGAAGCTGGGTTAGTGGTTGGGCAATTTTTGAAAAATCTTTTATAAAACGACGATAGAATCCTGCTTGACCAAGAAAACTTCGCACACTCTTAACATTAACTGGGTACAGTAGTTGCTCAACCACTTTAACCTTAGCTTTATCCACTTAGATGCCTCTCCCGGACACCAAATGACCAAGAACCACCCCATCAGTAACTATGAAGTGGCACTTCTCCCAGTTTAGCACAAGATTGCTCGTCTCACAGCGCTGCAAAACTTTAGACAAATTTCTCAAGAAAACATCAAAGTCAATACCATAAACACTGAAATCATCCATAAAGACTTCCTTAATAGACTATGTAATCAGAAAATATGGCCATCATACAACACTGAAAGGTAGCTGGGGAATTACATAAACCAAAAGGCATCCTCCTATAATCAAATACACCATATGTACATGTAAAGTTGGTCTTTTCCTAATCATCAGGGTAAATGGGTATTTGAAAGAATCCGGAGTAGCCATCTAGGTAGCATAAATAATTATGACATACTAGTCGTTCTAACATTTGATCAATGTAGGGTAAGGGGAAGTGATATTTTTTAGTAGCAGCATTTAGCTTCCTATAATCTATAGACATTCTCCATTCTATAATAAGTCTAGTAGCAATTAATTCATTTTTATCATTTGTTACTACTGTAGTACCTCCCTTATTTGGTACGACCTGGACAGGACTGACCCACTGAGAATCAGAAATAGAATATATAATACCAGAATCAAGTAACTTTTGAACCTCTTTTCTTACCACCTCCTGCATAGGAGGGTTTAATCGTCTCTGACCCTTCGCACTTGGTTTATGACCTTCTTCCAAATGAATACGGTGCATGCAAAAATCAGGACTAATACCTTGTAGATCGTTAATGCTATACCCAATGGCCTTTTTATGAGTTCTCAAAACAGCCAATAAGGCGGAAAGTTGGCCCTCAGTTAGGCTAGCATTAACAATAACAGGGTTCATCTCACAATCATCCATAAATACATATTTAAGATGAGAGGGAAAGGGGTTTAAGTTTAGGTTTCTGTACCTCGGTAGCCTTAACCTTTTGCCTTTTGCAATCCTCTCCATTCATCAGTCTAGACTCCATGAACCCGTCTTGGTATCTCAATCAGTCACTAGGGCAATCTCGAGAGGATCCCTATTCAAACACAAAGCAAGACACTCATCAGTGGTAATATCAACAATATCAATTCTATGACAAGTTTCTTCTATCATAGGTTGCTTTAGTGCTTTTTCTAAGTTAAAAACGATAGTGTCATCTCCCACAGTTAATGTCAGCCGTCCCTTCCTAACATCTATAACTGCCCCTACTGTGTAAAGGAATGGTCTACCTAGGATGATAGGCATTTGAGTGTCTTCGGCCATATCTAAAACAACGAACTCAACTGGAATAAAAAATTTCCCTACTCTAACCGGAACATTTTCTAAAACACCTAGGGGGTGTTTAACAGATCATTAAGCCATTTGTAAGGTCATATTAGTAACATTAAGTTGACCCATATTAAGCTTTTTGCATATTGAATGCGGCATAACACTGACACTAGCTCCTAAATAACAAAGAGCTTTGTTAATAGCAAGATGACCAATATGACAAGTAATAGAAAAACTCCCTGGATCCTTTAGCGTGGGTGGTAAATTAGCTTGTAGAATGGCACTACACTTTTGAGTGAATGCAACCGTCTCCACTTCATCAAAATATCGCTTCTTTGTCAAAATCTCCTTTATAAACTTCGCATAAGCCGACACTTGAGTGATTAGTTCAGTAAATGGTACACTCATTTACAAATTCTTTACGACTTCCATGAACCTCTCGAAGTGCTAGTCAAGCTTAGACTTGCATTGTCCGTGTGGAAAAGGTAGCGCAATAGTAATGGGTGCGGCTTCTTTTGCTTTATTCAAAGTTTTTGAATTACCGTCATCTTCCAAGGGGGTAACTCGATCGAGTTTAGGTGGTACTCGATCGAGTTCCTCGTTATCCGCAACAACACCAGACTCAGAAGTGGATACTCAATCGAGTTTAGCTGTAGTCGATTGAGTACTCACTGGAACATCAGTTTCTTCATCTTTTTTCTGGTCTCATTTTCCAGCTTTCTCGTCATCGCTAAGCTCTAAATTACCCAATGTTGTATGATGCATGTAGGTTATCTCATTCTCTTCCATAGGCATCTCCGGGCCTTGAAGTGCCGCTCCTCAAATGTATTGTATTATCTTGTTCATGAACTTGTTTTCATTGAGGGGGAAGGTTCCCGAGTTGCTTGAAATGATTTTGGACTGCCAATTGAGCAACTTGCGTGTCCAGCATCTTTTTATGGGCTATAAGCTCAGAAATTTGAGTTGTTTGTTTCTGCTGAATCAGCAAGCTTTGTTGTAACATAGCCTTCATCTCAGACATGTCATTACTTGGAGCTTCTTGTGGTGGTTGCAATGGCTGAAATTATTGTGGACGTGCATTATTAAATTGGTTTCCGCCCTGGTTCTGTCTATTGTAACCACCCTGCTGATTACCCCGGTTTTGAGGGATCATATAATTGGAATTGGGATGCTGCTGTGGTTGCGAGTTTTGCACATTCTGGCTCGACCACTGGAGGTAAGGATGTTCCTTGGTCCTTTCATTATAGAAGTTGGAGAGAAGATTACCTTGCCTATAAGACTGAAAGACATTAACTTGCTCTAATGTGCTCATGCACTCAATGGCAGTATGACCATCAACACCACAACGGCCATAAGACTCTTCTTGCTGAACCATAGCATGAACGACCTGCTTATTACCCAAAGACTGAGATGTTTGCAATTATGTAATTTGGGCAGTTAAAGCCTCTAGTTGGGCTGCAACAACATTATCCTAACCACCTCCTCTTGTAGTTCCTCCTGGATTACCATACTCAGTAGTGTGAGTAGTCATCTCATACGCGGAGGTCGCGACTTAAACCATTTCAAAAATCATTTCTCTTATTCTTCTAACCCTAATCAGACTTCCTCTTATCTCTCTTTTATCCTCCTCTTACTCACACCTACACTCTATGCCTAAAAGGCTAGCTTGGGGAAATGAGTTTAGGAAATCGGGACGTAACCTCCGTCATCGGTCTAGTATGGCAAGGTAAGTCGTTGCTATTGCCGTTGGTATTAGTTAATGATAATAGTTATTCGTAATAGAGTCTAATTGATTGTTATAGTAGGCGATATGGTATTCTTTAAGCATGTATGTGATTGCCTGCGACTACGAGAAGATTTGCTACAGGTAAAGTTTTGTTACTCAGTATAGTTATGTGATTAGAAACGGTTGTTTGTGATTTCATGATTGGATGATTATATGTCATTGTTGTCATCGTTGTTATTTGTAATGAGGTTGATGCTGATGGCGGTTGTGGCTAGATATTGTGAGCCATGTTGGGAGATGGTTTCACCCCCTTGTTTCGCCCCTTGTGACTCCTGTAGAAACCGAAATATGTACATTAATGAGCTTGGGTTCGCTCGTTGCGATGAGCGGAAATTTGATGTCTAGTGTTGTGGTCTGGCATCGGCAGAGATGGGCTACCTGTTGTGATGGGAACCCGGCTGCTCGTTGCAATGAGAGCCATTGTTGACTATGGAGTTTGGGATTGGTGGAGAATTTTTCAGTTGTCTTGTATTACATATTCATGTGGTTGTTGTGATTAATTGTATAATTGTACTGACCTTGTTTGTTTTCAAAATTGTTGTGAACCATTGGATATTTCCGGCAAATGGGGAGTAGTGAGTCTACCCGGTGTTGATGTTTGAGCTTGCATGCGGGTTGGATAGGGCGCCGATGGTTCCTTTACATTTCATAGCTTCCGTTGAGTCTTAGATCAGTTGTTACTTTGGTTTTGAATTGTATCCATTTCGGTTTTTGAAGTGTAACCGCTCTAAATTTACATTTACTTTAAATGAATGTTTCAATATCGTCTATTTGATATGTATTACCTCGGGCAACCGAGAAGGTAGCGTCCTTATTTTGTAGGGAAGGTTTGGCTAAAGGCTCTTTGGCAAATAGGGGTGTCAAAAAGTGTAATACCCCGTATTTTAATGTGAATTATATGAATAGTTTATGTTTCATAAATAATTAAAGTTAATTAATAATAAATAATAAAAATAGTAATGATCGATAATTACAATTAAGGCGATAATTAAATAATAAAATAAATAAGTAAGACGGGAATTGGACTTAATGGCATTGGGCTTTTGGTCGTGTGTATACCTTGTGCGGGAGTCTTATAAGTCAGGATTTAATAATACGATACAATAAGCTGAGACGGGTTTAATAATAAAATAATATATCGTCTTAGCCTAGCATATAAAGGAAGGAACCCTGACCTAGTACCTCACAAATCTGGAATTTGAAGAAAAAAGGAGTTCTAGACCTAACAATGGTTCCATCTCGTTATTCGTGCAAGGTAAGACCGTCACATGTTTACCGTTCTAGTTCGTTTTAATCGTATACTTTATAATAGTACTTCAACCCAAGACTGATGTTAACCGTGACCTAGCCTAGGGTTCAGTGACCGCCGTTGACCGGTGTCAACGCGACGTTTGACTATAAAACCGTATTTTGTATCGAGGTTTAAGACGAGCATAGTTTCGTGTACGATTAGAGTTAAGAGGAACGGAGGGTATGGTGGTGCTCCTGGAGGAGAGACGCGTCCAGGGGTGTGGCTGTGGTGGCCGGACTCGGTGGTTGGTGAAGGGCTTACCTGAATGTCGCGAGAACAGGGCAGACCAGTGCGATGGTTATAGAGGGAGTTAGGGATATTATTGGGTATGGTTTTGATTGTGGTGGTGAGAGGGTGACTATGGTGGTGTCGTCGTGGCCAGGGGTGGACCAGGGTTGCAATGGTGGCTGTGAGAATGGGGCAGTGCGTGTATGTGTTGTGCGTGAACGGGGGAAGTAGGGCGTGAGTTTCTGGGCAGTGTAGGAGGCGTGTGGGTGAGGTAGCGTGGTGGATGTGATGGCGGCAGTGAGAGGAAGGAGTTGGCAAGGGTGGTGGTCGTCGTGGGTAGCAGCAGAGGTGGCTGCAGGAGGGTGTTTTGGTATGAGTATGGTGTTGAGTTGTGTTGTGTTTGTTTGTGGATGCGTAAGGTCGGGGGTTCAAAACCCAAGGAGATCATGTGTGAGAGGAGTGTGGTTGTTTACTTTTATGCTTGGTTTTCGAGTCGGGTTGGTTAATTATTTTACGTAGTTAAGTCGGTTTTGTAATTTAAGTAACTTATATAATTAATTTATTAGTATTTCGTAATT
>VHZZ01017228.1:716-28356 GCA_009801015.1 Silene noctiflora
CCAACATTATAAATATCTTTAGTGGTGGTTCTTTACCTACAACCGACGTTATAGGTAACCTTTAGTGGCGGTTATGTGCCTACAACCGACGTTATRATTAACTTTTAGTGGTGGTTTTGTGTTATAGTGTTTTTATTGAAAACCTATGGTGGCGGTTTTCAAATAGTAAACGCCACCGTAGGTTAGCTATAGTGGCGGTTCTAGTTTAACAACTGTCGTGTTATACTTTATACGACGCCGCGATATACGACGGACCCTAAACCTCTAAAAACCGCCACAAAAGGTCATTTATGACCGTCACCGTAGGGTTTTTTTCTACTAGTGATATTGCTATAATGTTCTGATCTAATGCCCAAAACATAGTAACAAAACCAATAAAATTGTAACATATCAATATACATCAATAAGTGAGATCACTAAATTATAACATACTCAACAAAACCGGTAACATATCAAGTAAACATTCAATCAAATTAAAGTATCAACAAACATCAAAACTGAAAAAAAGTAAAACTAATTTAAAATATTCAATCACTCTAAAATGAAAAAACCAATTTAAAACCCAAAACTATAAACATCAAACACTAATTTAAAACCGAAAACAACAAACAACAAAAACCAATTTAAAACCAAAACTGAAAAAATTAAAATTATTTGGAAATGAGAATATATTTTCCGACATCATCACTTGCATGTGTCCCTCTGGTATTCTTCTTATTAAAACAACTAAAAATGGTGACATAAAGCCAAAAAACAAATGAAAAATGGTGAGATCAAAATTAATGTTTGAGTTTGTGGTTAATTTGTACGAAGTTGAAGAAGGATGTTTGAGTTTTGGAATTTGATTGGAAATTTATAATGAATGTTGGGATGGTGAGGAGGATGGCAGAGGAAGAGAATTTGAAAAGATGAGAAAATGAATGTTGGATGGTCAATTGTAGGGTTGTTCAAAAAGTGGACCGACCCGGTGAACCGGATCGGACCGGACCGTACGGGTCAGACCGGACCGGACCGGACCGTTAGTTATCCGGTCCGGTCTTCGGGTTCAGAAATTTAACTAGTCGGTCTCCGATCTAAGCCAGTCCAAAACCGGGGTTGACCCGGTAATACCCGTAGACCGGTATTTCTAATACTTTAGTGCAGTTAGTATCAGTCGCATTAAATATGCGCGTGTCTTTTTGTCTGCCACTTTATATTTAATTTTGCAAGTGGACGTTTATCTACCTACCTTATTCTAAATGTGCCCAAGCATGTGTACTGTTCATTTGAACAGTGGTTGTGCGCTGCGTTTTGGCATGCTACACTGTGTTTTGAAATTGGGCTGTCTACCTTTGCTGGGGCCAACTTCTCAGGGCCTTGTTTGCTAGGCCTTCATACATACGTCACTTTTCTTGCCTCACTAACCAAACCCTCATTTTCACTTTTCTGTCCTCTCACTTTGATCTCTTTACTTTCTCTGATCTCGCTCCACACACACCACACATTTTCCCTTTGCTTTCACTCCCACAGACCCTAATTCTAATGACGACGACATCCTAAATCAATGGTAGAGGACAGGCTGGCGGAAACAGTAACGGTAAATGTTTGTCTTCTTCCTCTCTGCCTTTTACTGGATGGAAAGAAAGGGAGCTACCTTATTTCTAGAAATTTCATCATCATCATCATCAATTATTGTGGGTGAAAAATGTGAGTTTCCTAATCGATTTATCGTAATTATATTGTGTGCCTTTATTTCGCTCTTCATCATCAATTATTGTCACCTGTTGTTATCAATTTAATCCTAAGTATTATCATCGCCAACAATTCTTATGAGTCATCTATTAATGTTGTCGAATTAACCCTAATTATCATAACTGTTGATCCATCTATTCTTGGTCAGTGAGTGCACGCTCTTGGGGACTTCGGTTTTCCTGCATTTATTTAATTTTTTTTTTTTGATTTTCATCAATTTAGTGTATATTAGGCTTTCTTACTATCTGTCGCAAAATTAGGGTTTTATATATGTTCAGATCACTGATTTGATTGTATTTCAGGTTTGGTTATATGTTGTTGGTGTGCCCGGGAGCAATGTCATTGCTTCTCCACCATTTCTGCATTTACCATATCAGTCCAGATGGACACAAGGTCAGTGTCGCGATTATCTTAAATCTATAACTTGAGTTACTCCACCAGATACACAAGTTGTTGAACTTTGCAGTGTAGTTCTATTAAGGTTCGTCCCAATATTTCGAGGGCTTCTACTTTGTAGTTTAGGGGTGTAACTAATTTGATTCGTGGTAGATCTTAATATAGGCCGGAAATTTAAGCTCTAGCTCTTGAACCTAAAGAGTTCAAGCTCAAGCTCAAATTGAGCCCGCTTCCCTATGATTTAGCTTTCTGTTGCGAGATGATTTAGAGTTTGTTTTCTCCAAATCCTGAAAGTAATTCATTTGTACAAAACTAAAAAGCATCTTGTTGTTCCACCTCCAAATCTTGTAATTAATTTGTTTTCGTCACAACCGAAGACGACGGTTGTTGATCCACCTATTCTTGTTTTTAATGGAATTACCGACTCCTAATGGATACCTAGAAAGTTGCCCCTGCCCTTGCTTCTTGTTGTGCAACAATACTTGGGTCAGCTGAGTCGCCATCTATGCATGTTTCGAGTTTAAGCGAAAGTCATTCCATACTATAGGAAAACTATGCTTTTTGTGCATTCCATACCTGTACTTCCATTTCATGTAACAAATTATTAGCACAAGGGAAAATAATATCTATCACCTTACACTAAAAGTCCTCCAGAAGTATATTGTTCATATAAATCTATCATTTATCTACCTACCTTATCCTAAATGTCTCTAAAACCACATATTGTTCATTTGAACAGTACCCATATGCTGTCGTTTTGAAACTCAACGTTGCGTTTTGCCTTTAGCGCATTTCCTCTCTCAGCCACTCATTAATCATTAGTCATTCCCCTTTTCACCTTTTCAGTCCATTCATTCTCTTCTCTTAATTTTCATCCATCCTCCCTTTCTCTCTTCGTTTTTCATTTATTTTATGATCATCCCTATTTTCATTCATAATTTACATCATCTTTCAATTAGTTCTTCATATTTTATCTTTCAATTATTCTATCAATTATGCCCTACCGATTCTTAAACAACTCAGCATGTGATCAATCGAATTTTAATTCGTGAGGTATGATCAATCTGGTTTTGTTCAATTTTGGGTGGTCTTATTCAATTCTAGGGTTGTTTATTTGAATGTTTCCTATTTCAGACGACTGCTTTTGGAGTTTTGGGTGGTTGCTTAGTCAATTTTAGGGTTGTTTGTTTGAATGTTCTCTATTTTAGGTCATTGGTTTTGGGGTTTTTTTGTTATCGGATAACATTATCAATCTACCACCATTATTTTAGACGAATTTAAGTTTTCGTATGATAGTCGTGCTTTCTGGTTCTTACCTGGGGTTAATTCGTTTTTAATTGGGTGCGTTTTACATCGTTTTCTAAAGGTACCCAGGCGCAAAAAAAATGATCAAGGATGTGTACTGTTCATTTGAACAGTAATTGTTGATCTCAATATGTTTACTGTTCGACCAACCTTGGGGACATTTGATAAACTATGTTTACATCGCGCAAAAGTAGTTTATATTTATGTCAATTAGTGTCAAAGATTGAATGTTGGTATATTCCAATGAAGGACTCATCTCACCTGAGCAAATAACAGCATGTGCTACCCATTCCTCGAAAAAATTTAACAGAGACGCATACTTTTACTTCCCCAATTCATAGTTTATGGGAGATAATAACTGATGTTGAATTGTTTGTGAACCCGACTACCGCACGGTTTTCTTCTTAGTCAATTTGGGCAGGGATATGCTATTTTTGGTTCACTTGTTAAATGTAATTCAACTTTTTTTGTGCAAGGGAACAATGAGGAGAAGCTTTACCTGCAATGGGGGATCACCCGACTAAGCAACAACATTAATTATATTGTTCTCGAATTTGAGGTGAAGATAAATATAATTGATAAAGCGAACAAGATTCTATAGTGTTTTTTTATCCGTCTTTAATTTTTAAAATGTATTTGGGAGAATGTCATACACTATTATGCCTGTAAATTGTAATCCCTTCATATTTGATTGTGTGTGTTGCCCTGTGTTAGAATGCCGTGTTAAATTTTAGAAGTGTGTATTCTTATTAAACTTTTCATCTTAATGGTATAATGTGTTGTTCAGAGAAAGTTGTCTCGTGATATTTGTGAAGAATGATGGTGATTTCTTTTCCTGAAGCTGAAAACGTCATTTAAAAACATTTTGTACTGACCAAACCAATATATGTGTGATGTTGTTGCGACAAGTGATTGAATATTTGTAGTATACTCAAAGAAATGCATTTTATTAAATAATTCTCGGAATGTTCTACAGGAATCCTTTCTTAAAACATGCATTGGTCCGGTATCAGTTGTGGTATATGGTGATCGGGATAAGCCTGATCTTGTTGCCTACTTAGATTTGACTTGAACTGTGAGTTAATTAGCTGATTCTTCACTTTTTCTCCTTCATGTTACTGTCTGTGTTTATCTATGAATTTTGGGCCATTTGGTGTGGTGGTATTAAAAAATTTTAGCAATTGTTTTAGGTTTATGGATGGTTTAAGTCTCCCGTAACATTAAAAGTAAGTAGTCACATGGAGTATTAGTTGAAATCTTGTGATTTTTCTTTTAACATTATTTAATAGGTTATGTTGTCATATTTTGTAACCGCTACAAATAAGAATTTGTATTTTTTAACCATGGTTCTTTATAGAAGCTTTGTGAGTTAAAAAAGCTAATGTTACGAAGCTCTAATTCTTTTATGCATAAGTTTGTTTTTTCCATTAAATTATACTTAGTAGGATTTTGAGGGGAAAGTGTGAANATAAGTTTGTTTTTTCCATTAAATTATACTTAGTAGGATTTTGAGGGGAAAGTGTGAAAGATAATGTATAGATGAGTTAACTATTGATTTTTTTTCCAGTTAAAGACCTCAATCTAGAAAACATTTAGTAGTTGTTGATTAGATCTGACTAATTAGGGTTTTTGTTTCCTGATTGGAAAATTAGTCCTGTTTACATTTTGCAGGCCTAATTGACAAATCGAGAAGAAAAAGAGCTGGTTTATTTTGATGAGTAAAGTAGAGTTTCACGTTGTTCATCATAGATAATAGATTCCGTCTTTTAGGGATGCAACTTCAGCAGTTTAGCCCCAGGTGAAGATGCTTTATAGTATACTACACTTCAACCGGGTTACTTTCTCCCCAAACAGAGTTGTTCTTGAATAAAACCTCTTGAAACTCGGACCTCTCATGCAGTCTGGACGTTTAATAGTCTCATGAGGCTGTCTGGCTTGAGGCAAAAATATAATTATACTACGTAGCATTCAAATTGGCTATTCAATTGAATGAACTATATATGACAAGAAGTCCATTATCAAGACTTTAAAGTACGTAGAGCAAGCAAAATAGGTAGTAAGCCAAATATTGTTCAAGCGGATGGGGAAGAGCATATGATGACTGGTCTATCATTTATTTTTATGGACTCCAGAACATCTCATCATAAGTAAAAAGGATATATCAAGAAAAAAGTTACTAAATATTCTCTGTTTTGTATATACTCTAGAACATCTCTTCAGGAATGAGTGATTACTAAAGTTAATGATAAAGATCTCGCAGTTACTCAGTTTATGCAGATTAGTTCGGGCAAGTGAAGCTGTTGAGTCTTCTTTACCGGAGAAAAACAAGATGGCAGTTTTCTATATTTATTATAAAACCTCACTTCTTTGTATAAAGTATGTCACCATACAGAGAGAGTATCTATAATTATTAAAATGAAATGTTTTGAACTACCCGATTAACTTTTTCATGTGCTCCGATTCTAGAATATGTTTCCAATCTTTTTGTACTATTTCGGTTACTCTCCAATCTGTCTATTTTAAATTCCTCAGAATAAGTTAAAAAAAATAGTATTCTTTTGATGTTCTATCTGTTGATTGATTGCGATAATTACCTGAACTGTTTGATGGGTTAAAAAGATAAAAGCTTTTTATTAAATGCTGGTCTCTGTATTTTGGGGATTTGCGACAGTCAAAAGGCCTACGATTTCTAGGATGAAAAATTAATAGGTTTTTAAACGGCTTATACTTACTTTGTAGACATCATCCATGTATTTTGAGTATAATATTTTAGTTAGGGAGGTTTAAACTTTGTTCAAGATTTATCCGTGGTTTGCATTTTGTATTCTGTTTGCAACGTATGACCATCTCACCCTTATTTTAGAAAAGGTGAGCGGAACCTACAAGACTACGAGCTATATGAAAGTGCAGGCATCACCCTCATTATTACATCATATTGGTATTAAAATTCCTTTTAATTGGTTGTTTAAGTAGGAGCAGCTGGAATTTTAAGAGCCTGGCGTTGAATCAAAAAGTTATTATTTGCGAGCATTAAGTGCATAGCCTTCGACATATTTTTTTGATTCTCTTCTATTTATTTTCCACTATGATTTGTTATCTCTTCCACTCTTGAACTAGCTGTTCAGTTTATGTTTAGAGGAAAGAAAGAAAAGGAAGAAGAAATGAAGGTGGAGCTTAGATCAATGCGTGAAGCTGCTTTACGGAGGCAGTCAGTCCGGTCACACGGTGAGAAATACAAGAAGATTAATGAGGATAGTTGCTTTTCAAATGTGAAATCAGATAATATTTCAATCCTATAGAAAAATGTAGAACTTTGGAATTAGTGTTTATTTTGTTCATTGGCAGGTTTGTTTATGGAAGGGGATGATGTGTTATTGGCAGATTTATAGGTGAAACTACCGAAACGAGATGAATGGATGACAAATCTACCCCCCACACACACAAAGATAGGTATGACATGCCAAATTTTGGTTTTCATTTTAAGCGAGAGTTGTGTAATTTTGATTTGATTAAGGAAGGTGTTCCTAATACTTGGATTTCACTCATGTTGAATTGGGATTTTTCAGCTTTTTGCGTTAAATGACATTATATAGGGTGATAGACGAGGTAGGAAACACTATTTATTTTTGTAGCATTTTGGGTTTCCCAGACTTGTGTTCCTTTGGAAACCTAAACTTCAAGGAAACTAGTTTAGTTATCAATATAAATGATCGGGGATATATATTTCAGAGTTAGTATAAAGGCAGACAAGTGCACTACCTTACAAGCTGGAATTTGTCTACACGAATTACGCCTTGAGCACCGTAGAAAGTAGCTATTCATGAAGGTTCATAAATTGTTAGCTGAATGTTTCAATGATAAACAGCTACATGAACTAGACAAAATTCGTAAAATAAGTCTAGAGGTATCCTAAAATACTGTTCTTTTTTTAAAACGGCATCGTGTTATGAAATAGTGCTACAAAGCAGCAAGGTAGAGGGACATATACTAATAGATTATTGCTCTGTCCTTGAGATGTTGTCATTACAATTGTATAGTTATGATTAAAACTAAACATGAGTTTGTATTTGTTGTTTTCGGATTTTATTGCGACAGGCTAAACATGCGGCATATTTAAGGGATGAAGATAGTGGGATTCCCTCCGCCCGATAGCTGAGAAATAAGTTTGCGGTTGGAAGTGATGAAGTTGCAAAAAAGGGAAAGTATGGTCTAACAAATTTGTATCTTCTCAGACGATTTTAGTTGGGTTCTAGCACAATGCTACATCTTAGTAGATCTGATGTAATTGAGACTATACTTTGTTCTTGTATATGAGAGATTTGTATTCAATCACAATGCTATTTTTTTCCAAATTAGAAAACTGAACTACGTTAATGTAATGTATGATCGACTCATTTAATAGAAGCAAAATTTCAACATTCATCAAACCAAATGAATCTCTTGCGCAGACTCAATGCGTTGTAACTGTGCAAGCTATGGTTGATGGGTGTTTGTTTTTGGCAACCATGTTATCATCTGTTTTTTGCAATGCTATCTCAATTACGCGTGCTTTATGTAATAATTTAAATGACTTCATTACTCAAGATATCAAATTACGCTGGTACAAATATCTTGGGGTATGGCGCGCGAAGCGTGCCAACAACAACTAGTTAGTACTAGAAGTTTAGAAAGTTGTTATATTTTTCTCACCCAATAATAATATGGTAGTTCCTTATGCATAATTAATTAACCCTAATTAAATTACCCGTTTTCTTTGTCACTTATCTCTCTAGTCTTTACTCTCCATAATCTCTGGCTCTCTGCATCCCAAATACCACACGTGAGTTCATAGCCATCAATCTTCACTCCTTAACCTCGTTCTTCTTGCATCAAACTGGTACTTTGATTTGATTTACTTTCTTTTAATATTTCTAATTTTTCATTTATTTTCATTATTACTTTGAAAATTAAAGTTATGATGCATATTTTTTAATCTTTAAATTGCGATTTTTGTTTCTGTGTTATTCTCTTATTTTTTATTAAACATTTTAACTTTAACTTGGTGCTAATTTTAAAATGAAATTATACTATTGATTTTTGAAATATATAATTTAAAACCATATATACAAGTAAATTTAATATAATAAAATCGAGAATATTTACCAAATTAGTTTTTAATTTTTAATTTGACATTAATCAGTTTTCTTTTGTGAACCAGACAAGCAGTATTAGTCCTACCCAAATAATTGTAAAAACAAGAGCCCCAAATACAGCTGGATTACAGATGCAGTACACCTAACCGGTCTGTGGTTTTCGGTCCAGGTCCGGTCTCATGTTTACAAGTTCGGTCCTCAGTTCTTAATATTAGTGGCGGTCGGTCTCCGGTCTATGGTGGTCCGGTCCGGTTTTGGATCGGTGAACACCCCTAGTCAATTGGGTGTTGGCATTGGTTAGGTTAAAAATGAAACATTGAGAAATATTGGTTTTTAATTACCCAATAATCCAATATCACTTCCCCTTCTTGAGATGTCAATTCATGCAGCCCTATTTCCACACTACCCATATGATACACTTTTCTACCATTTTACAATTAATATGGTACTATTCAACGGATTACAAAGCAAGACTAAGGCCCTGTTCTTTTGGACTTAAAGTCACTTAACTTAAGTTCACTTCAGATCCTATCACTTCAGTTCAGATCCTATAAGTTCAGTTCAGATCCTATAAGTTCAGATTAGTTCAGATCCTATAAGTTCAGTTCAGATCCTATAAGTTCAGTTCAGTTCAGATTCTATAAGTTCAGTTCAATTCAGATCCTATAAGTTCAGATCCTATAAATTCAGTTCATAAAACTTATATACGGAGTATTATTTTTACAAATCGATACAAAAATATTTGACATTAATTATTCAATACATATATACGTTATATTTTTAAAACAAAATTATCACTCCTCTCATTATTTTTTATCGTAATGTAATCGTAGTATAATGTATGAACAACCAAATTTATATAAAGCGGAAAAATGTTATTATCGTATCTTGCGTTTTAGACCATAATTTCTTATCAATGTTTTCTCTTAGCTGGCCACTAATTTTCTTGTAAAATTTTTGTTTAATCTCAATAAAATTTTGCGTAATAATAACAATAATAACAATACTAAAAACAACAACAACAACAACAACAACAACAACAACAACAATAACAATAGTAATAACAATAACAATAATAACAATAATAACAATAACAATAATAACAAAGTTTCCTTACCTAATAAAAAAAACAATAATAACAAGAGAATAATAATAATAATAATAATAATAATAATAATAATAATAATAATAATAATAATAATAATAATAATAATAATAATAATAATAATAATAATAATAATAATAATAATAATAATAATAATAATAATAATAATAATAATAATAATAATAATAATAAAGTTAAATTAATTAAGTTAAATTAAATTAATTAATTTAACGTATCCTGTAAGTTCAGTTCAGATCCTATAAATTCAGTTCAGATCTTATAAGTTCAGTTAAGTTCAGATCTTATAAGTTCAGTTCAGTTCAGATCCAATAAGTTCAGTTCAGTTCAGATCCTATAAGTTCAGTTCAGTTCAGATCAGATCCGTTTCAGTCCAAAAAAACAGGGTCTAAAGTTCAGTTCAGCTCAGATCAAATCCGTTTCAGTCCAAAGAACATGGCCCAACTAAATCAAATTATTATCGGTGACAAGCAAGACTAACTAAATCAAATTAGAGCAAAAACAAATAAGCGAACTAGGAACTTTAGTACCAAAAGCAAACTACAAACCCCACTATCTCCACTTTCCCCCAAAAAATAAAAAAAAACTCAAACACAAAAGCAATTGACACACAAATAGGCAAAAACTAGCATTAAAACCACCTTTTTTCCATGTTCTCTTCTCCTCCTTTCTCACCCTCTTCAACACCTCGACAGTCAACCCATTGTTGCCAATCATGATGAACAATCATCTAATTCTTCCAATCTTAGCATCAATTCTACTAATTTATACATCAATTACGGTTAATTCAAGTGCAATTTTCAGTCTTAAGTTCAGATATGCAGGCACTAATCGTTCTTTAGATTATGTTAAACTCCATGATACTAATCGCCTTCAAATGCTCTCCAATGTCGACCTTCCTCTTGGTGGTACCGGCCGCCCCGACTCTTCTGGGTATTCTTTTCATTCATTTTATTGACTTTGATCTGTTTTACTCGCATTCTTTTCGGGTTTTTATCGTTGGGTTTTTCTTCTTAATTGTTTGTTATTCACTGATTCTTCTATGCTAGGTTTCAAATTCGTTTGCCTTCTTTGATGTTAGGTTGATCAATGTTATATTTGTTTTCTGGGTTTCTTTGATTTCTTGACTGTCTCTCTTAATGAACTTGTCGCCATTGGTTTGGTTTAATAATTTTATCATTTAGCTGAGATCGGTGATTAATATGTTGTCGATTGCTCCTAATTACGGCAGCCTTATCGGTGAAAAACAACCAATGATGACTACTCCTAGAGTCCTAGATAATCCTTATGTAGGAGTAGCTCTTTTCTTCGGAATTCGTCTCCATATAAAAAATGTGGCAATCCTAGGTGTTGTTAAGGGGCTCCTTCCGTTGTGGATGCCCCGATTATGAGCTCTATGATTATGCAATTTCTCTTTCTCCGTAGGCTGAATTTTCTTTTGTTCAATATTTACAAATTTAGGCTTCAGGACTGTTTCGATTCCTGATTGATTACTAGGAAACACTTAGGGGTCGTTTGGTTCAATGCTTAGGAATGAAATGTATTGGGATGAGAGACCATAGAAGTATGGGGTTCTAATTCCATACCTTTCAAAACATGTTTGGTTCATTAGAGAAATAAACATAAAGGAATGGAGTTTGAATCAAAGGGGAGGGGGTGGGTATGAGATTCCAAGGGGTTGGGGTGGAGATAGAATCCAACAGGATTCTAACTCCATTCCAAAATGCCCCAACCAAACACTAGAATGGCTAGAATCCATTCCATTCCAAACCTCCCAACCAAACACCCCCTTAATTGCTGTGAACTTTCATCAAACAGCCCTGCTCAAATCTTAGTTTATCTAATGATATTGGTTTAAGTTGTCACTCTGTTTTTTCAGTTAGTTCACGGGCAATTTCCTAAATGAATGCTTTATCATGGCTTTGTACTTGTAGTAATGGGCTGTCTCATTTTTCTTTTCTTGTAAATTAGGACGTTTCTTATTGGTATTGTTTGATGAAGGCAGCAAGGAAGTAACAATAAGGGTTCGCTTGGATTGGGAGTAATAATTACTTGAGTAATAGAGTATAAATGAACTAAAAAATGGAGGGAGGTGATGGGGGTTGGAGATAGAAATGGAGGAAGATAGTGTAATAGTCCCTCCATTAAGGGAGTAATAGTTACCTACCTCCCCCCTCAAGGAATGTATTACCTCCATATGGTGGTAATAATTCCTCCCTCGCCTCCTCTTCCCACCCTCCACAACCACCACTAACCACCAATCTCCTCCCATTTCTTCTTGTTTTAGCCTTCATTACTCCAGTAATTATTCCTCCCATTCCAAGCGATTCCTAAGGGATAATACCAGGGAATAGAAGGGTATAATACAAGAACTAGAAGAAAAAACATATAGAAATTGCATACTCGGGTGCCTCGCCCTAGGTCCACTTTATCTACAGGGTTCACCTAAGGTGCATTGAGTCTCTATGGTTAGCACTTAGCAGTCTTAGCACCTCACTGCATCTTGTGCCTAGGTCCACTCTTAAAATTAAGATGTTACCGGTTCTTGTTGAGTTTCATATTTCATCTTACATCTCTAAGCTTCCGGTCTGACTCCCGACAGTGAAATGTACTTGAGAACTTAGTTAGTACCAATTATTTTGAAGGCTGTGTATCTCATAGTTGGTGGTGTGTCCTTGTATGGTTTTTTCTCATTTGTGTTCCTGGTCGTATGCTTTTGTGGTGAGTTCAAAACCCGTATTGTTTCAAGTTTTTCTTCCCCTTTATCGTGGTTTAGATTATTGTAAAGCCCTTTATGTCACTGGTTTGATTATAATCCCTGAAGGCTTAAATGGCATATTTTCTCTTACGTCTACTGTTTGATATAATGTTGTTTATCTGCGGATTTTCTTATAAATCGATTTCCCCTTTTTCTAGGGCTTGTTCATGTTTTCTTCTAATCTTTAGCTGTATTTCGTCGGATAGGTCTCGTTTGATTTCACTCCTGATTTTACAGGATGAACCTTGAATAATTTTGAGAGTAACACTTGGGTTGTTGGTTATGCAGGTTATATTATGCTAAAATTGGACTTGGTACCCCTCCGAAGAGCTACTATATGCAAGTAGACACTGGAAGTGATATAACCTGGGTTAATTGCATTGAGTGTACAGAGTGTCCTAAAAGAGGATATCATGGTGTAAGCTCCTTTGATTATTGTTTAAAATAAAAGTATTCATTTGTTGCGCTTCCTTTTGATTTCTTTGCGTTGCTGAAATTTCAGTTTGCAAAATTTCTTCCCTTATGCATCACAATTCACAGCAACAACAACAAAAACGCTTTAGTTCGAAAATAATTAGGGTCAGCCAAATGAGCTGCCATTGGAAAATTGTTATATGGAGGGATAGCATATTGGAATGTAGGAACTAGTTAAGATGGGTGAACGTCAAGGAAAATGGATAGTTGTAGTGAAAGTAAAGTGGAGTTAAACAAGATGAAACCATAGAAAATGAAAAGTAAGATAAAGAGAGAGAAAATGAACTAGAAACAGCACCTTTATTCATTTTCCTCTAAATACCTTTAGCAACAAGAACTTTAGTGGGCAAGCAGGAGGTAGGCATTTCAGATGGTCAGTAACGGATAAAAGTTTTTTTTACGGTTATTCTGAAATGTTGAAAAATATCGGTACCCTATGTTCTCTGTGGATACTAGACCTATTTGCTCCAGTGTTGTCTCATTCGGGTTAAACTGGGAAATAATATATACAAAAGCGCTTCATAATTTCACACACTTGCAGTTGCGTATAAAACTTATGCTCTCAATTCATGTATGCTTATCCTCTTGGCAGATCGATCTCACACTGTATGATCCCAAGGAGTCCCTTACATCTAAAAAGGTTACCTGCCATTCCCCTTTCTGTCTGGAAGTAAATGGTGGCCCATTTCCTGTTTGCAAGACAAATGATTCATGTTCATATGCTGAATTTTATGGAGATGGAAGCTCTAGCACAGGATACTTTGTGGAGGACGTTGTGCACTATGATCAAGTTTCAGGTGATCTTCAGACTACAACTGCAAATGGAAGTATGAGTTTTGGGTGAGACAGATTCATCTTTTTTCGGCTGTGCGTGTATACAGTAATTTTTATTGTAGGAATTCAGAAGATAAATGGAGTCTTCTGTCTTACTTGTTATTCAGATATGTTAACGCATCTTCGTGTTTGTTTTCTGCCATATTATGGCAAAATGAGGAGTCTAACCAGTGTTGAGAGTTTATTTTTTATATTGTTGTAAGATGACTGTATCTCTTTTAATATAATCACCACTTCAATAAGCTGGTTCAAAATTTGTCATTTTTTCCACACAGATGTAGTGCTGGACAATATGTGGACCAAGGAACACCAAATCCTGATGGAGCCTTGGATGGTATTATTGGGTTTGGAAAGTCAAATTCATCAATGATCGCTCAATTAGCTTCGACAGGGCAAGTGAGACAGATGTTCGCTCACTGTTTAGATGGGGAAAACGGCGGAGGCATCTTTGCTATTGGAACTATTGTGCAACCAAAGGTCAACTTAACTCCACTAATAGCGAACGAGTATGTAGTTCTTGCTGCAGCGACTAGATAACATTTCTTGTTGTGTATTCATATTTCAATTTCCACATGTTTCCTTAATCTATTTTGAGTCATGTTCTGTTTTGCCCTCTATGTTCGTCCCTTCATGTTACAAACCTCTTCCTTTTCGTGTACTGTTTGTTATTTCATTGGGCTACTACCTATTTCCCCATTTAAGTTCGTGGTATTATATACCGGTTTATGTCTTGATTACGGAAGCAGTTATTGCAACATGTATGGAGTCAATACCACCTCTAATACAGCTGTATCAACTTTACACCTCTACGAAATGTTCGTCATGTGATGTTGTGGCCCAAATTTGATACCATGATAGTGAGAACATTGTGCAACACATAATAGAAGAGCTGCTAAAGTCATGTCAGTCTTTACTTTTTTTGTAATCTGATCTTAGCTATTTTCTTAAGAATTATAGCTAACATCAGATGTTCGTCATAATATTAATGGAGAAAAATCAAATTCTCACTACAATTCTCCCAGCTGTGTTCCAGTCCTGGGTGTAAGCTCTCAATGTATGGAAGATTTTCTTTATATTTAGTAAATGACACTTTATATGAAATGTGCAATTTCATTTGGTCTGTTGAAAATCTTCGAAAGTTGAGGACTGCTACAATTCTGTGGTTCGATTCTGGGAAACTAAATTCTGGATTCACTGGATCTTGCTGGATGGTCGATTTTCTGAGTACGTCGGAAATTTGTAGAAGATGAATGAAAAAGCTCTCAATAAGTGGCTTGTTTGCCTCTCTTAGGTGCCCTCAAGACATTCATTGGTGACGGTTATGACTTATGAGGCGTAACTTTCTTACCACTTCGAGTTGTTAAGCTACAAGTTTCAACTGCTTTTCTTTTTATGTTGCCACTTTTAGTCCCCTTGTGCTTGTCTTCTTGTCAGAATCTGTTGTGTATTAATTAGTTTGCCTTTATCTTTGATTGCACTTTCATTATCTCAATTTGTTTCTGATCGTAGATGGTGTTGCAATTGTTAATTTTTTTTCCTTGTACAATGTTTTTAGGCCGCATTACAATATCAACATGACTGGTGTTAAGGTTGGAAATTCTTCTCTGGTACTTCCATCAGATTTATATACAGCAGGAGGAAAAAGAGGTGCTATTATTGACATTGGCACTACCTTTGCTTATCTCCCTGAGATTGTCTATGAGCCACTTGTCATTCAGGTATTTAATTTGCTCTGTATGCCAGTTGCTTGGTCTTTTGTTATCCAGTGTAGTTGAATGCTCATACACATCAGAATGCCTCACAGATACTCTCACGACAACCTGATCTGAAGTTACTCACTGTCCAAGATCAGTATACATGCTTTAAGTATACGTCCAGGTAGGGCTCCTTTTATCCAGTACTATATTACTTTTTCTTTATTGATTGGGATTAGATGACGTAAAATTTATAGCTTTGAGTGAGAGACCGTGCTAATGACTATTAGAGACAAGGTCTTGTGAGGTAGGAAAGTGAGGAACACCTGTGGTAACAATGAAGAGATATATGTCATGCTTTTGATTTGTTAGATAACTTTGTAGATATTCCCTGCTTTTCTTTTCCTAAGGAAGTGAGGATAGATAATTTCTTTGATACTGATGCCTCTTTTTTTATAAAAAGGAGTGACACGCTCTTGGTAATTTCCTATTTGAATAATAAAGTCGTAGTCCTAAAATTGAATTTCAGTTGGGTAACATAAATTGTCGTTAGGAAACTCCAATGTGAGCTAAAAAAATAAACTCCCTCCAATCCAATACATTCTATACATTTACTTTTGGAGGTAAAACTTTACACACTTTGACCGTAGTTACTCTGAAAAATATGAAATCTGGAAAGATGAAACTTAATATGTTTAAATTTGTTATGAATTTTTTCTTCACAAAGTTATATTTTTGTAAAAAAAATGTCATGTATTAATGGAGAAAAATACAGTCAAAATGTTGTCTTGAAGACCATCCAAAAGTAAATGGGTAGACTGGATTGGATTGGAGGGAGTAAAATTAAAGAGTTGAGGGAAATTACTATGGTTGAAAATCTCGGTCAATACGTATCATATCACCTGAGATGAGATGTATTGTGATGCGATGAGATGTATTGTGATTGAAAGAAGCCAATCACAATACAGTCAGTTTCTCGTAGAAGTATTTTCTCTGTTCATTACAAGTTCTGTTTTCCTTGGAAGAATGGAACAACAGGAAAATTTATTTCTCACCCCCTATTTTGTTATGTGGAGTAGGTTTCTTAGTAACCTTCTACCCTTTAGCTTGCGCCATATATCTAACTGATTCTTTTGATTTCGCTTTCCCAGTCTTGATGATGGATTTCCATCTGTTACCTTCCTCTTTCAAAACAATCTCTCTATGACGGTGTATCCTCGTGAATATTTTTTCCCTGTGGTAAGTATTTATAAGTTCATAATACTTTTAGTTTTCTTTTCTTTCTTTTTTTTCAGTCAAAGAAGAAGAAAATAGGCCAAATTTCCTCTAGCGTGATTCGTACGCTGACCTTTTTCCTATTGCGCTTTTCTAAAATCCCCCACTAGCCTATAGTCTACAAGTCAAACTCATGAATATACAGTTGATGTCGAAAGGGAGTAATAGCGAGCCCATATAGGGGTATGACTTTACCCAGTCACATTATTATTATTAGGGATATTCTTACTTGTACCCCTCAACTTTTCATTTTCTAAGGTGTACCCCTCTTGCAAAACAATTTTGACCTTCAATAACTCTCGGTACCAGTTCAGAATACGATAAAACTTTTTTTTTTTTCAAATTGGTCGCCTTTACGAGCTCTTCAGTTTGAAAAAAAATTCACCGACGTCTCAACTCGTAATCGGGAATTATGGTCGGTCAAAGTTTATTCGTTAAAAAAACTTTGTCCAACCATAACTACCGGCTATGAGTTAAGAAAGCGGTGACTTTGTTTTTCAGATTCAAGGCCTTTACGAGATAATTGATTAGAAAAAAAAAATTACCGTTTCCTGCACTCGTAGCAGAGAATTATTCAGTCAAAAGTTTTTTTTTTTTTTTTTTTGAAAAACGAGAGGTACACCTTAGTAAACGAAAAGGTTGAGGGGTACAAGTGAGAATATCCCTTATTAGGGATATTATGATGTCCCATACTCCCATCTGATTGAGTTCTAAAATTTATCTAAACGTGTCCATTGTATGCGTTTCATCTGCTGCCATTACTATATTGATGCATATTTTTGTCGTGTAGGCTGCAAATTTTTTGTTTGATACTACTTTGACATCAAGTTATTTGTTACTTTAAAATCTGCAGGATGACTTGTGGTGTGTCGGATGGCAGAATAGTGCAATGCAATCTAGAGACAAGATGAACCTTACTCTTCTAGGAGGTATATGCAAATGTCTCATTATTGATCTAGAAATACTGATATGTCTACTACTTATTGTTAGTTGGCATAGTCTTTCACATTGGTTTGGTTGGTGACTTGGTGTTGGTTGAGAAGTAATTATTTGTTGGGCTCAAGGGGAGTATGCAATATTGTATTTTCATTTTCCGGAATTTAGAATTTAGATTATTATTTTAGACTAAACGTGATTAGTTGTTTGCTTGCATTGAAAGTTCATCTTATGCTCGGAAGTCGGAATTTATCATTTATTCCTTCTGTAGAGTTGTTGATATCTATTGTTTTATTTCTCTATTGCTCGACAACCAAATTTTATCTGCATATTCAAGCTGTCTAGTTTTGGTGTTTTGATACCTTAGTTTTGAAAGCCACAGAGGGGATAATGGACGAGACGAAGATGCTCGCACCTAATTCTCACAAGGCACAATATTTCTTATTTCTGCAAACAAATTTATAAACTTTTTTTTTTTTTTTTTTTTTTTTTTTTTTTTTTTTTTTTAGATTCTAATATAAGGACGTATAATGTAGTCGTCTACATTGCCTGTACCTGTTCCATAAGGTGCATCTAAGGCACCCGAAGCAGTTTTGCTAATTGCCTTGTGCGTTTTGTTTTTAACTAAGCATGATACTGTCACCATAGCATATTTGTAGTTGTTTTTATTTGTGATCTGTGCAAATGGTCTCACTTGAGTATTAATTTTAGTGCTGTTAGGTCTATTGGTTCATGACTATTTCTTCTCTTGCTAGATGGTGGAGTTCTTTCGAACATAATGTAGTGAATAGTTCTTAGAATCTAACAGTCATTTTCATTCTTACCAATTTGAAAGATGTGAACCGAAGGTAAAATATGTGCTTCATGGATAAATGTTTATAAAATGTTTTAGTAGTATGATGACTGCCCAAGTTATATGGTATTGAATCTACTGATTATTGTTTTACCAACAATAATCTACTCAGTTATGATCTGCAATTAATTCAATCTTCTGCTGCAGATCTCGTGCTTTCAAACAAGTTGGTTGTATATGACCTTGAGAACCAAGAAATTGGGTGGACCGAGTATAATTGTGAGTACTATCAACTATCCTTGATCAGTTTATCATTCATTATGCATTTATGCAAAATCATAAGCGAAAGTGCTCGAGTAAGCTTATATTCTATACTTTGTAGCAAGTGTATAGTGCTTATAGTGGTTTGTTACTTCGTGTACCTGGTCTTCTTGTTGTGAATTTCACAGTGACTGACTTTGCCCTCTTTCTGATGGGGTTTCTATCTTCTAGGTTGCCTTCTTTTTTATACTTGCCATAATAAAATAACTGAAACTTTTTGCAGGGATGGTAGCCCTGAGGCCTACAACTTCCTTTGTTCATATTGATTAGATTCAAATGATCTTTGTTCAATAACTGTGTGTAATTTTTGGGTTTCAGGTTCATCGAGCATTCAGGTAAAGGATGAGCAAACGGGAACTGTGCATCTAGTGGGTGCCCATTTCATTTCCTCCGCTTCCTCTGTAAATATTCAAACAGCTCTCATAGTTTTATGCATAACCCTCTTTGTTATAATTTTAAGACATTAAGCTACAAATTTTGGGTAAGGTGCACATAGTTTTAAAGTCGGTACACACAGTGTACAAATGTAGGACTTGAGATACCATTCTAAAACTATCTGCTGTAAATAATAGATAAGAAACTGATTTGGTAACGGGGCCAAAAAGTCGAGGAATTAATGATATTTTTCCCAGTTCGCATAAGACTTGATATATATGAATACCCCACGTTAACGTGTTAACAACCGGATTTCAGAACTTAGATCCCGCTTAAACATGGCTACAAATTTCATCCCCATCATTTTTTGGGGTTGATAAAGAAGCATAAAGGCAGTACATTACAATTTTGTTCCGTCATAATTCACACTGGAAGAACCAGGAACTGGGATTCAAGGGGAACTTTGTGCGACTAGAGTAGTTGAAGGACAATGTTTGAAGCGGAAGCAAGGGTAAACCAGAATTGACCACACAATCATCAAACTTGAACACCTTGAACAACTTGGGATCAACCAGGGACTGAGGGAAGTTGCCGCATTTGACATGAATGTCGGTGACGGGACATGTTCCACAGTTGTTGACAACGTCCACCCTGAACCTGGCCTTCCCCACTTGAGTCTGGTTTACGCTTGGCCCATTCTTCATACACCGACTTGTGTTAATTACTGAACCTATTGAATCAAAGTAGTTGTGATAAACAAGATAAGTAGAATGTCATTAAAAATAGCGGTCACATAAATCAATCAATGTTGAAATTTTAATAGAATCGGGGTTGTGGCCTCTCTTGTTTATGAGCAACAAACGTAATTACGTAAGGATAAATAAATAGAAGAGTAAAAAAGGGTGAAAGAGAGAACCATGAGAAGAAAGAAGAGGGAGTAGAAAACAAGTCCAGAAGAGAAGCTTAAAGAGTGATAATCGGTGTTGCATTGTACAAGCTATTAAGTGTAAGTGTATATGATTGATTTGTAAGATCCAAAGGGAAAGGGAGTAGGAGATGTCCTTATAAGCAAGGGTATGTGTACTAAAGGGTAAAAGACCAGTCCCGTGATATAATTGAAAAGGGTCACATGCAATGACTTGTAAACAAGGAACACTCAATTTTCTGCCTCTCCTACATACATTCACATGGACATAAATGAGACTATCAAAACACTTGCTATTCTCGTAAACAATTTGGTAAATATATACTTGTCATGATCATCAATTTTCATTTAAAAGTCGTGTAATAAAAATGTAGTTAGTGGCTTATTCTCTATTTTAATTTCCACCATATCATTTTATAGCATCATATTCATAAACGTCTACTCCCTCCGTCCCGGTCATTTGTTGTCCTTTTCCATTTTGGGGTGTAAAATAAGTTAAATGAGGAAGGAGGGGCTTAATATAAGATAAATGATAGGAAAGATCATAGGAAAGATCATATTAACAATCCAACCTAAGCCTTTCCTTTCCCATTTAATCCAACCTATCGATTATCTCATATTAATCTGATCTTCCCTATCATTTAACTTAGAATTAAGGCGGGTGTAAAATAAGTTAAATGATAGGAAAGATCAAATTAATATAAGATAATCAATGGATTGGATTAAATGAGGAAGGAGGGGCTTAGGTTGAATTATTCTCATTAAATAATTCTTACTATTTCATGTGATATTTTATCTACACATTAACTAAATAAAACCTCATATTCCCTAGGGCAGCTATTGATTAAGCATGGAAAATATTTGTATCTCAACAAACCACCACTACAATTAGATTTATATCCCCACACTATTTTTTTTATGTCTTAGCGTCTCCATCTGGTGGTCGCGCGGCTCCCTCTATAGCCATGTGGCTCATGTACCTCCCCTAACAAGTCGTGGCTGTGCACAACTGTGTAGCACACATTCCCAAAGCTCACCCATTTCGATCATTTTGAACAACAATTCTCATAAATTCCTCAAAAAAACATTTCCTCGTTCAATATATCATCGATCGTTCATGTTCGAGAGCGATTTCTCGGTATTGAATGACAGGATTCTTCGAAATGTTTTAATAGTCAACTCCTTAGGTTCGAGCTTCTTATCTCGTTCCTCGCCTTCAATTTCAAACCTCTCCGAAGCCTACACTTGTTTTGTCTATATTACACTGTCATATAAACCTTGTGACTTGAGCTGCGTCTTCTATTACCCGTGCCGACGAATTTGTTTTATTGGTACACTTATATCATTACTTTGTTATAGATATGGATAGCTTGGGATTTGTACGTGCATTAACGTTAGCTTTGAGTTGTTCATTTACCATTTGTATGTTTGTCTAAATGTATTGTGTGATGCTTTGATTGGGGATAAGCAAAGAGATGGTTTTGGGGAGTTTGATGAGTCATATTTATATACATTTATATGCCTCCCCTTTAGTTGTTTTAATACGGTTTTCGTGCTAGAATACGTTAATTACATGTCATTTATGCTAGAATGAGATACTTCCGCATTTTGGTGTTTTAATGCAGACTTGGAGCATTTGTGGAACATTTGGAAGATATTAGCACCATGGAGAAGACATGACGGAACACGCGAAGCATGGCACGGAAATCTAGAGAAGTAAAGGAAGAGAAGAGAAAAGAAGATTGCACGAAGAAGTGAGAAGAGAACGCATACTCGATCGAGTTCACTGATACTCGATCGAGAAGCCAAGAGATCAATCAAAAGAATTAAATGTCGAGAGTCGGCGGTCAAGAAAAGAGCATACTCGATCGAGTATGCCAATACTAGATCGAGTATTCATCCAGTTTCCGTCTTTTGCGAGGACTTTCCTAAACCAATTTAGCTTCTATTATAAATACCAAACTCGATACCTATTGTATTATTATGCTTTATTATGCTTTATTTCGGACTTTTACCCTAGAAACCTCTAAAAAACTCATTAGATTAGTTTAGTTTGTTCTTCATTCCTGATCTAAGCTTTGTTCATCATTAATTCGTACGGTATTAATTCAATCTTTCCTTAATACTTCAATATTTGTTATTTGTCTTATTTATGCTTTTAATCATGTCTTTCATTCATATTATTGCTGTTAATTCTCTTATCATGAGTAGCTAATTTCGTAATCTAGGATGAAAGGGGATCTAGGTTGTTTGAAGAGGGTTCAATTAATGAATTGATAGTTAAATTGCTTCTCTGTTGTTGTTCAGTTATTGTTTCGAATCTGGTTGATTAATTTCTGTAGGGTTAATTAATTAGTGTTGCAAACTAGGATTCGTACCGACCGAACTAAAACTAGTATAGGCTGCGATAACTGAATATAATTAATTTAATGACAGTGACTACATGTTAAATTGAATCTAAAGGCGAAATATTAGAATCAACCGATCATATGGACTTAAACAACAAGATTTGCCCTATTAATTAGTTAAATCATCACCCCCGGATAACTGACCTAGTGAACTTGATCCCTAGACTCTTTAATATTATTGAATTTGTCTTTTTACTTTATTGCAATTATTTTTAGTTAATCAAACTTAAGTGCTTTATTTATATACTTTAACCCCTTAGATTAGCTCTAGTTTTCATGTCATTTAGCACTTATCATAGTGTTTTTGAGCTAATATTGTTATTCTAGATGCATTTGCTTGTTTCAACATGTTTTGTAGGTATTTGAGCTTTTAGGAGCTAAAATCTACTAAGTATGCAAGCTAGGATACAAAGGCTAAGTCAAGAGCAAGTATTGGACTAAGTGTGGAATTTTGCATGGGTTTGTGCATGAAGATTTGTTGGATTAATGAGGAAATGCAAGTGAAGTCAAATGCAAAGTCAAGCCCAAGAATTCAAGTCCAAAATGAAGTAAAAAGCTTAGGATTCCAAGATCTTAAGATGCTAGGGTTGAAGGTCGTAAACCGGGTGATTAATCGTCCATTAATGCATCAACATAGGATTCCATGGCATTTATATGGATAATTAAGGAGATCGGAGTAGAAAACCACGACCCCGATCGGGGTTGGCGCCCCCGATCGGGGCCATAGCTCCCAAGCTCCGACCGTTTCAAGACTCGCTCCCTATAAATAGAGAGGTCGTCCAAGCATCAAGACATCACTTTTACACACTTCTCATACACCCTTTATCATCTTTTATTCCTCATTCTTGTAATCCTTTAGCACACAAATATTTTCATTAAGTTTTCTAGTTTAGTTCCATGTTATAAACATTTCAATTACAAGTTATTCAATATTAAGTTCTTATTCAAGTTTCATTTGGTTTCTACATTTGCTATTCAAGTATTAGTTCTTCATTCTTATTTCGGTATTTCTATTTCTAGCATTTACATTTCTACTTTTGTTATTTCATAGTCATTTTATTTAGCATTTAGTTATTAGTATTTCATTTCTTTAATTAGTACATTTAATTTTACATAATTCACATAATTATTTTATATTGCATATCTTATATCATGTCTCATATTTCATATAGCAATTGTGTTTTGCATTTTAATATGAGTAGCTAAATTCTCTAGTCTAGGGATTAGGGGAGTCATGCATAATTGATAGTTGTCCATTTATCATCTCTACCACATGTTTATTTTGTAATGATTAGTCTATGATTAAAGGCCACGATCTTCGACTAAAATCTGTTATACTTTCTATAATTCGAGAGGCGCGGAAATGTATTAGAACTAACATGTGTAGTAGATCGACCTAGCTCATAGTGAAAGCTTGTTAGGACCCGATTTAAGCCGATGCTAATAGTGAAAGTTGGGTATCTTTGGGCCTAGATGATCATTTGTGACTACTAGTTTAATAACTAATTTAGTTGTCAATTTGCATGTATGAACTGAACTCCCTAGATGCCTTTTAATATTATTGTTTAAACCTTATTTACATATAGCTTTTATATTTAGTTTAATTTTTAGTTTTCATTTATAGTTTTTATTCACCCCAATCTAATCAACAAACTTGTGACCTAAGATAGAAAGACTACCCAAGCAATTACGTAGAAAACAACGTAGCGTCTCTGTGGAATTCGACCCCTATATACTACATTTATTGTACGTAGGGTATTTTTGATAGGTTGGCGACGACCTTGTCACAAACCAAAACTTTTCAAGAAACTTGTTACCAAAGGACAAATCTAAATTAATAACAAACTAGATAATTACCGCCTCCCTGTGGATACGATACCCTACTTACCACTGACTATTAGTTAGTACCGAGTCAGGTTTATTTTGATATAGGTGATACGACTTTAGCTCTAACAAATTCATTTCTTATTCTCTCTCTAAAACCCTAGAATCTCTCTCAAACCTCTTGAAGCTTTCCCTAGCCACCTTCCATCGAGATTAAGCATGGAATTGAAAACTTTTCACCCTTTCTCACCAGTCGTTGTCGATCTTGCCTTGTAAGTTAAAGTTTACACCTTTTCCCCTTTTACTCTTAATCAAACCCTAGTATTTAGGGGTTCTGTGGGTTTTGTTAATTAATTAGGTGATTGTAATTAGGGATTTGGGTAATTAAAGAATAATACTAGAGGACTTCACCTATCATGTTGCCATATGACTTGATTATGATGGTATTTGTTGTATTAATGTAGGAACTGATGTTATAGAGGACGAATTCTAGCATTTTGCATGTCGCTTACGGAGTTGCTATAAGGTAGGGTTTCCCTACTAAGTTCTTAATAGTATGAATGCTTGCATATGTCATTAGTTGTTAGTCTCACAATAATTGTTGTAATTGCATCATACCACGAGAGTTGGTAATTGTGTCATAATAATTGTGCTAATTGTTGGTACATGGAGTCATGGCATACTTGAGATTCATGTTAAATGTGAAAGCGACATATTTTGCATATTGTGTAGTATATTGTGTTACATGTGGATGTTGGCGGAGTTGTGGTGGTGTGAGTTGGTGTGGCAAGTGAGATGGTGAGGGAGACCGTCTCACGCCCGAATTGCTCCTTGGAGTTTCTCAGTTCAAGGAGGACGTGTACGTGAATAATATGAGGTGATTTAGATTCGTGTTGCGATAAGAGTCAGGTAGGAGGGGGTCCGGGTCGCGAACCGGGCTCGACGTGTTGCGATGTAGATACCTTTCGGGCTGCGGTTCGGCTGTTGGTGGTGATGTTGCGATGTCATCACCGGGTTGAGTCGGAGTCGGGTTTGGAGGAGGAATTGTGATATTATTCGAGTCTCATTCATTTGTATTGCATTTATATCGTCTTGTGAGCAATTGTATTATTGAGACTGACCCTTGTATGTTTTTAACTGTGATAATCCGTATGATGATTTCCGGTCATATTTGGAAGCAGCTAGTGGCAGGTTGGCTGTCTTGACACGGGGGGCCGGGACAAGCATTGACGGTTGGAGCTAGTAGGGTAGTAGTTGAGTTTCACGGTTGTAGATAAGTTTCGTATAATATATAATTTATATTACGTTATTCATATTGTATTAATCATTAAACTTGAACTTTAATAAAATGTTTCTTGAGTGGAGTTTTGATGCACTACCTCGGAAAACCGATATGGTGACACTCTTACCTACCTTGACCGGGTAAGTGAGGGTGTTACAATAACGCCCCCAATTACCCAGGAGCCTTTAACAAAGCATTATCAAGTAAATAAAAAGGTTACCATCTCGGCCGCCCGAGATAATACATATCAAGTAAGCAACGAAAGAATAGTTTAATCAACCTTATTAAGAGTAACTCGAAAATACCGATTTAAATTTCAAATAACAACAGCGGAAGTGTAAAATGACCAAAGTCTAACTGACGACACTACTAAATGAGACTCGACGATAACACGCGTCCTCCAATCCCCATTAACAGTCCATAGCAAACACATTTTCACTTGTCAAGGTTCACTGCTCACCATTTGTCGGAAATATCAAATGGATCGCGACAGATAAGTTTTAAAGAAGTTCAACAACAAAGGTACACCAGTCAGCTATTTGTCAATACAAGTAATAAAGATCATAAGTGATACATAACAAAATACTCAATACCAATACAATCCAAAACCATACTATCATCACCAATCTCATCCTCTAGCGGTGCCTGCTACAAATCATAGGCAACATCTGTTATCTCATGATCATGCGGTACCTGCTACAAATCACAGGTAACACCCGCCACCCTACGGTGCTTGCTAGAAATCATCGATAACAACCTCCACCTCGCGATGCTTGATACAAATCATAGGAGCAAACACAGACCATTAATGTGCACATCCTTCCTGTGGGTGGGGAAACCACAAGAAGCGATCTCGGGCGGAGCCAAACTCCCAATTGACTCCTCAACCACCAATCACCAATCAATCAATACGACCAATATCAATGACAACCAATATCACAATCCATCATAAAAATATCAAAGCAAGAATAACATATGCACTAATAGCTCAGTGGGGAAACCTTACCTTAGCGATAAATCAACAACCAACGCAAGTATTTAATATTGGTCCTCTACGAACTCGTCACCTACATATAAAAATCATATACAGTCACTATTGACTCTAACAATAACCATATGATAACATTTCCCCAATTCGCAAACCTAGGGTTTAGTCTCAAACGAAAACTGATGAAGTAAGATAGATTTAAAACTTATGCAAATGAATTGCTAATAGCGATGAAGAACGAAACCCTAGTCCACAATCGCGACAAATTTCTCACAACCGATGATTAGGAAGGATAGAAAATGTTTAGAGAGTGATTAGAAATGATTACGGTTTTAAAATGAGGATTAGAAACTGATTAAAAGCATATAAGAACCCTCGGTCTAATCACGAAATAAAACGTCGAAACTCGCTGAACCGGCTCACTCGACCAAGTGACCACAAACCCATACAGAGTGGGAATATGAAGTATTACAGTCTTCCCTCCTTAAAATGAACTTTGTCCTCAAAGTTCGCACCCTTTCAAAAAATACTCACACTCTTACAACAAATTACCAACTCCAATTCAACTAAGAAGATCAACAACAACGCAATGGCAACAAGATAACACAAACTATAACTGCAAAACACTAACCAATCTCATAATTTTGTCAAATACGAATACAAGAAAACAATAAGGATCAAGTATCGGCATAGATGTCACATTCTACCCTCTAAAAACAAGGTCATGTCCTCGGAACCGTAAATCATAGTTGTGATGTGGTGTTATTTCTCATGTAATTCTCATTTAATGCTCTTATACCTCAACGATGGTTACACAATAAAATAATGTGCTCTTGTACTCCTACACAAACCCTACACACAATAAACTAATCATCCACTTGCACAAATATTCGGATGGTACCATCCGATTCGTCTTCAGCTTGTGACTGGTGGTATCCGTCTTCAATGAGAATTTGTGAGTTTTGTTAATACTTTAAGCATGGGTAGACCTAGCAAACGGGCCAGTTGGGTCGAGTTCGGGTTGATTGATAAGTAGCATTTTAGTCGCATTTTACCCCGCAATTAT
>VHZZ01017233.1:9382-26540 GCA_009801015.1 Silene noctiflora
TATATATATATATATATATATATATATATATATATTGATTGATTGATTGATTATTTTTTAACCTAAAACCGCCATAAACAGCTTAGATTAAAATCATCCAAGAACATCTTCCAACAACCAGAAAATTTTCTTACATTCCAAAGAACAAAATTTAAGAACTTCCACAAGTTTTCTAAGCTTTATTTTATTTCATTTTTCTTTATGCAAAATATTAAGTAAAAGTCTTCAATGATCAATATAGTTGGTGCTACTACACTTTTATCTTATGTTTTTTTATCTCTTCATAATCAGATCTTAAACTTTGTCTTTTCATTTTCATTTGTGATTTGTGAACAAATGTGAGACAACGATCTTGTAACTCTTAAGATTAGAATATCACTTTAAAAACGGAGTACTTTGAACTAGTTTGAAGTCTTTAGCATAATCGGAGTAGGTTGTGAGACTATTTTATTTGCAAAGGGTTTATGTAGTCGGATTTGCCGATCTTGTAACTCTTTAGCCTTTTGATACTTTTTTTTTTTTTTTTTTTTTTTTTTTTGATGGACGGATTTGCCGGATTATGTGTAATTTTGGCTATAGACATGAGACATAAACTACGTGTGTGAGCTGACACTACAACTTATATTATATTTCCATGCATGTTGAATGTTTTTGCACGTCTTAGCTTTATGGGTAAATAGTTTCAAACGGAACTTATGCTCAACGTTCTAGCGTCTCTTCATCTTTCCTCGTCGACATCCTATAGAAGACATCCTCTCAAATAACACAAATCCTTGTTTAAGACGGACATTGTGCAGTCATTAAGTGAATTCTTGTAGAAGAACTAGCAGTATGAGAAAACTGAATAATGCAAGCACAGATCAACAGTGTACAGGTTTATATATAAATTATACAGAGTAAAACGGTATCGCACAAATTATACAAAATAGAAGAAAATAACTCATTGTAAATATTCTATATAGAGATCATGGTTATTACATAACCCAAAATCCTAGCTATATAATTCCCAGTTCATTTATTCTCCTATTTCGTTCAACTCGATAGAGCAGTTGTTTTCACAACAACCAGAGTTAATACATGATCCAGGTTCGTTTGTCCAATCTGGAATGAATAATCGGCTTTAATCGACTTGTCATTCTAGCAGAAGCAAAGGAATTTGTCGGGTCATTCCACTTAATGAGACGGGTCTGGGTTAAACTTGACCGATTCCTTCCAGATAAGCTCTTTGACAATCTCTTCGGTCAAGGATGACTGCTCGAAATCTACAAGGAAAGGTGTTGGGCAGGCAGGCTCATCGTTGAGGTCATGGAGAGAAGATAAGTAGGGGTGACAAAGAGCCTCGTCCACTGTTAAATTGAGTTTCATACAAAAAGGATTAATGAACAGACGAATGCATTATTCAAATTATGTAAAAAGACGTACCAAATATATAACCCGACCTATATAATCAATCCTGAGACAACTTAGACCCGAACAACATAACATTATGGTCGAGTGGAGTGATCCTTAAGATAAAAAGGATAAGGTGTTTAAGAAAACTTTGTCGTCATAAAAGCTGAAGCCTTATTGTCTGCCTCTTAGGTCTGACCAAAAATATACGGGGAAAGTTACTGGCACGTAAAAGACCAGTGAACATATTTCGTACCTGTTATACGTTTGTTGGGATCAAAGAGTAGCATCTTTTCAAGTAAATCAGTGGCATCTGGGGTCATATTAGGAAACCTTGCCGAGAATTGCTGCTTTGGGTACTTCGGGAGTTGTTTGACATACCTCCTGGCATGGTTACTTCTCAGGAATCCTAAGCTGGTTTCATCTGGTGAACCTATTAGCTTTTGTACCAAAGTAAAATGTATGTCAGATTCTTTACTGAAACAAGTTGGATACAAATCCTCAAACCAGACCGTCTCACAGTTTCACGTGCTATTTTGGTGAGGCCGCTATGTTCACCCACCAATAGCGCAGTAATCTAACAACAAAATTTAATCTAACAACAAAATTATGTTTCATTATATCTATATGTGAGGCAGACTCACATGAAACTAGCTGTGGATTCCAAACTTGTAGTGCAGTTGAAATGGTCGAAAATAAGCCTGAGATGGTGAACATAATCTTTACCCACCAAGTACCCCAGTAAACAAACCTTACTGATTATACGCCTCATTATTTTTAGATGTAAGACGCTTGCGCATGAACCTAACCGTGGAAGAAGCCTAGGGATTCATACCTCAGTGATAAGCCTGAGCTGGTGAACATAATCTTTGCCCGGGAAAAGGGGCTCTCTTGTCATCATTTCACCAAAAATACAGCCAACGGACCAAACATCGATAGCAGCAGTGTATTCGGAGCAGTTCAAGAGCAATTCAGGAGCTCGATACCAGCGAGTTACAACATATTCAGTCATGAAATCGGTTTCAGTGGTGGTTCGAGCCAAGCCAAAGTCACCAATCTTGAGATCACAATTTGCATTTAGCAGCAAATTGCTAGGTTTTAGATCGCGATGCAAGACCTTTGCCGAGTGCACATACTTTAGTCCCCGTAAAAGCTGATATAAGAAATACTGCAAGATTCAAAACATACCATTTTAAAAATACTATTATAAAATGTTCTCAAGATAATATATTGTAAATCCCACCCATAGCTAATTTACCCTTTTTAAAATTTTAATTCTCATGTCACTCAGTCTCACTATAATGGGAATTTGTGATTATTTCTTTAAACTGCAATCAAGCATTTAAGACCTTTCAATTCGTTGTTGCTTTTCAGTAAGAAAGATGAAATTCTCTATTTGGTGTAAAAAGGAGTCATAAGAGCAGTTTTGATGTTGACGGGTTTCCAACACAGCCTACCCAGGTCATGAACACCATCAGCCAATGACATTATGTGATAACATGACAGGGAAGCATTGGAACTATTTGTTGCATTTCAGTGCGAAGATGAAATTCTCCGGTTGCAAATAACAACATATCGATCAGAGTCGTCTAGTTAAAGTTTTCAGAGGCTTAGGAGTTTAAAGGCAATAGGCCCATGGATGAGAAATGACAAACCTGACAATGGTCATCAGTTAAAGGTTGGTTAGAGCGGATTATCTGATGAAGATCAGTGTCCATCAATTCATAAACAATGTATACATCATTAAATGCTTCCTTCTTTGGTGGTCTTATGATATCCTTAATGGCAATAATCTGCAATAAAACCAAGAATAACTGAACGAACTCTGATATAAATACACTCACTCTAGGAGTCATCTGGACAGCGGGAAATGCAACGACTGCAAAACAAACTAGCAGAATGCAGAAAAGGCTGCAGTTATATGAGGAAATTGGGGCTCACATTTTCATGGTTCATATGGCGAAGAAGTTTGATCTCCCTGAGTGTCCTTTTTGCATCAACAATATTGTCGAATGCATTGCCAATTTTCTTGATAGCTACCTCCTGGTGTGTCTCAGAGTTTACAGCAGCACTGAGTATATACATTATTAACAGCATTATTCCTGGGGTTATAGTTATGCACAATATACTTCAACTATGTGGTGACTATGAAATTGAAATCTCAAATTTAAGAAATACTCCGTTTGTCCAACAATTATCTTCTTACTTTCCAAATTTTTCTTCATATATTTCAAATACTCAAGGAAGTAAAAATGTTCTTGATGAATGTTTGTGTAGGGAATTGTCGGGAAAATATTTTTCACCAAAAATATGTTTTTGTTAACAAATTTTGATCAAAATGTGTTAGAAGATATAAAAGGTCAACAATGTTGGGATATAGGGAGTACTATTTGTTATAGTTCTCTCTTGTTAATTTACTCTAGATATGAAGTCAAAAGGTGCTAAACAAGCAGTCCTAGCAAAATAGAACCGGAGTTGAGAAAGCAACTAAAAATACCCAAATCGGTTCACGGTTACAACAGCTTCAGTGCCTGACACCCGAATTGACGCTAATCGAACTAAACTTGAACCAATACTACAAGATGCAAAAATAGATGCCCGTACCCGACATGACCTAATATTAATTGATTTGGCCTGAATCTTGAGAGGTCTCAAATAGTCAAATTTATCAAAACTCAGATGTTCTTTTTACACACATGAATTGTGATTACTTACTTTAATAACCCTGTCCCTGACGTACTGATCTAAAATAAAACATAATTCGAATTTGACTTGATCTAAACTTAAGTTAAACTTAAAACAGACCTGAAATAATTCTAAAATCAATCCAGTTCGAAATGACCCTTTATGAACCTTATATGATACACGTGTTTGGCATATATTAAAAAACAAGGTTTTCAATAGACCAAGCAAAACTTACACGACTTGAATGACTCGACCTCCACTCGAACAGAGGATACTAGTTTTACCTACAACTCAAATTGATCCGACCTGGATATTCATTTTCGAATACTGACTATGATCTGTAAATAGCTTTATAATAGTACACCAGATACTGACCCTAACTCAAAATGACCAGAATTCTTTTAAACTTGAAATAACCTGACATCAGTGACATGAACCCGATTTGACCCGTTTTCCTAGCCAAGTATTTAGGGAGTTAACCTTTTGCACGGCTGGTTTATAATTAAGCTGCTTATAAACAGATGTCATAGATCATATGCTAATAAGTCGCTAACCCAACATATAACATTCAGAAGTCAGAACCTTCCAGGCAGCCCATTTCATATTTTCATTCATTGTTACTGATAGGTCCAATAAACAAAATGTAAGGCAGCCTACTGAATAAAAACATGTTCACTAAACGGTATAAATAGACAATACTACTGTCAATGGTCAAGGCACAAATATGAACTAGCTTAGTCAATAAAGTCACGAGTACCCAGGTTTGGTTTAGTCCACTTAATTCGAGTCAAGTCATTTTAAGATATGATGTTATTTGTGACGAAGCGTGGATTTGTTTCGAGTCAAGTCATTTTAAGATATGAGTTGTATGTAAGACCGTCTCACACAATAGTTAGTTAGTGCACCTTGCATCCGAAAAGGGGTAACTGAAAAGCCGAAAATAAAGGATAAAGGAGGAAATACCAGACGAGGCCAGAAGCACCACGACCAATGGGGCGAATAGGAGGAGCATATTTGGCAGAAACCTCAAATAAGCTGCCGTGGACATTATATTGGACATACCTTCCACCATGTGTTAACACTCCTTTTATTTTCTCTCCATCTCCCGTTGAATGCAATGCCTCAAAACAATCCATTTTTTTGTTTTTGTTTTTGTTTTTGTTTTCTTCCTTTTCTATGCTTTGAAATTTTAAATATTTGATTGAAATGGGTTTGTTAAGTATCTAAAGAGTTAATGAAATGGGAATTAGCTGTGTTTTTTCTTTTGATTTTTGGTTGTGAAAACTGTGATTTTTGCAACTAGAAAATAATAAAGGAAGCACAGGTAAAGCGCCTCTTTGCCCTTTTAAATTTTCTCATTTTCAGAAATAAAATTTTGGAAACAAAGAGGTCTTCTTTTTTGGAATTTCCGTGAACTGAAAATCGACTGCTTTCACGGGCTTTTGTGCCACGCGTTTAGTTTTTTTTTTCTCTCTGTGTTGCTCGAAAATCAAAATCTAGCCTTTGAGTGCGTTAACGAGCCGAGCCAAGTCCGCAATTAGTGGACAATACAATTAGTTGTATATATCTGTTGATATAGATTTGGAGTTTTATATCAAATGATTTGAACTTATATGTACATTTTACGAGTTTTATTGAAAAGAATCTGAGCGCCTTTATAAAAAAATTTAACTCAAAATATTATATTGAAACTCAAAAATAATACATATAAACTCAATAAGATTTTAATTTTAACACCTAAAAAATTAAAATGTAAATCAAATTTTTTAAAGACTCAAAAAAATTTCATATAAGCTCATAGATATTTGGATTTATAGTCCTATTTGTACTGAGTCCGAGCTTGGCCTTGCTCGGGTTTTGCTCAAGAACCAAAAACCGAGCTCGAGCCGATCTTGATTTTACCCGAGCTTGAAAAAAATGTACTGTTATCAAGTTTGCGAGCTCGAACCAAACTCGAGCTCAAATCGAGCCTATTATTATTTTTATTTTTTTCCTTATGATATTTTCAATAACAAGGCTTGAAAGTTTGGCAAAGCAGTGAGACATTTTATATGTGCGATACAAAGATATAATCAACAAAATAATATTTTTTATAAATATGAGCAATATCTTATCCAATCACACAAGTTTGAGCCGAGTCGAGCCAGCGTTTTCTTAGCTTGACTAGTTAAGCTCTCGAGCCGAGCCTGAGCTGTCTCGTCTCATTAATACCCCTACTTTTAATATCCGTCAGATTGGCCATAGTTGATTAGTTGGATAGGTGCATCTACATAGTAAGCGGGTCAACCTAAATTTATCATTTTGGTTTATTAAAATCGAGTTGTTTTGGTTAATTTGTGTTAGAGTCATTTTTGCGTCTGCTGTTATAAATTTATTTAGGGATAATAATGAATATTGTTCAACAATAAACATTTAGTTGAATTAGATGGAGCCGAACTACTTAGAGTTGCAAGTCAAATTCAAGTCTTCTATTCAAGTGTGGCGCGAGTATGGGTCGAGTCATTTAGGCCAGGTCAAGTTCAGGTGTATCGATCAATTTTGATTTGGGTCAATGTACGTCCCGTTTATTAAAATTCTCGTCATTTGTTAGTCCCTCTGTTTACATTTAAATTGTCTAACTTTTTAAAATATACTTCGTATGAAGGAATTTTTGAAAAGTATGCGATATAAAAATAGATTATGAAGAGAGTATTTGTTCTTTAGATAAATTTTGGTATAAATTGTTGTGAACATATTTTTTTTCCATTTAATATTACGTCATTTTTGGGACTAGTTTAAAATGGGTTATATAGGTCTGATTAGGTCAATTGCATGTCAAATAGTTTTGCGACGGGTAATTTTAATCGATTCAATTTAACGTGAATTTCGGTATTGGATCATATATTCATATGTGAGTCCTGCAGTTTTAGGGTCAATTATAATTCCTGAGTTGGCCTGAATTATTTATATTGGATCAACAATTATGAACACATTAAGCATATTGTTTTGTAATTAAAATGACTTTCAACCTATGGCACAAATTATGGTCATCCTAAGCTTACTAAAAAGCATAATTTGTTCATTATTTTGCACACATCAACTCTTTTTTTTTTTTTTTGTGGATAATGTTGTGACATTTTGCATGATCAACATAGACAACATTGAATAGCCAAGTAATGAAGGTCTTTCGAGAGGATTTGGTGGTTGAAGGAGCCTTGGATGTCACGAGACATAAGCTCTTATTCACATGCATGTCCTTTTGAAAGGCTAATTCTCAATCCAAATGTCACATTATTTTCAAAAGGTTCGACTTTTTACATATATACCAACGAACTTGGGTTTAAGATTTTACCAATTTTAGAATAAGATGTTCTTACACTGTGAGACGGATTTTTTCTAGAAAAGATCTTTTATTTATTGCTATTAATGAAAAACATAAACTTTATACAAATAGTTCGTCGTAGAATATGAGATCGTTTCATCAAGTAACTACTGTTAAAATTTAGAGAGGTAAGAGTCTTCCTTGATTTTGTACACCTTAATGCACAAATACCAGTCAAAGGTCTCCAAATTATTATAGTAATCAAGTAGATATACACCTTATTATATGTTCTTGTAAGGATACTCTGTTTCATTTTTATGTCTTATTCTGTGTGTTACTTTACTTATCTTTTGACACATCACTTGCAACAAATATAAAATATGCAACTCATAAGCTAAAGTACTGATGTGTCAAAATGAGTATGGAGTAGAGTGGAACACAGAATGAGACACCAAATGGAACAGAGGATCCTTACTGAATTTTACTTAAACTTCAAACAACCTTTTGAGTAAGGCATTGTTCTTTTGGGTTGAATAGAACTGAACTAAACTGAATAAGCTGAATCAGACTGAGGTGAGTTGAACTGAATTGAAATTTGTTGAGATGAATAAAGCTGAACTGAACTACAGCGAGCTAAATTGAGTTGAGTTGAATTGAAGCGAGCTGAAATGAGCTGAATGAGAGCAGAAATTAAGCTGAAAAGAAAAAAAGCCTAAAATCGAAAAACTAAAGAAAGTTGCTCCAAGTTAGTAAAATTAGTCTTTCATCAATTTTGAGCTTTTATATTAGAAGAGCGGCACCCTTTTTGTTAGAAAGTTAAAGAGATAGTTTTTCATTGTAACATATAATAAAGTTATTTGACAAGACTAAAATTCATTATAATCGATTACTAATCACTAAGGTATGAATAAAAAAGAATGATATTTATTTTGTCTTCCGCAATTAATACAAAATATAATCCGATAATAATATCATTTACAACAATTTTATAAAAAGATTAGGAGGAACACCAAAAATTTGTTACCGTTAAATAACATACCGCCTTTTTAAGTAAAAAAAAAGGCGTCTACAATGCATCTCTTAACCCTATCATGAGCTCCAAATGTACTAATTTTTTTTTTTTAAATGTTAACACCAAGGCCATTCGAAAACAGTCTCTTTGTTTTACTAACAAAAGCGTAAAACTGCTTACATTCGATCATATTTCTCGAGACCCTCGATTTTAAGGAAAAAAAATATAGGTTTGCATTTTTGCAATATAAGCATATGTATGTCATATGTGAGTAGTAGGATCATGCAAGAAGCCAGAAATTTCTGTGAGTTTTAGAATTGAGAAGATATCCACCATTTTGACCTTTCTTTTGAACTGCCACACAAGTACAAGGGCTATGTTCTATCAAAAATTCTGCTGTGTCTATTGTTTTTGTTACTCCTCTTAGCCCTGATCCACTTGATGTTCTTCTTGGCCTAGTCATACAAATTTATACAGTATTAAATTACACAATAATGTTGTTCGTTTCGCTTTTTTGAAGACGATAATTAACAACAAACACCCGAACAAAAAAGAGGTAAGAAACAAAATGAAAAATTGAAATCAGTCTAATTAGACATTGACAACATAATTAATTAACAACTTGTTCAAGTTCAAACGTGTGTTCAATGACGGTTTATGAACAAAAATGAGTGATTGAGAGTGAAAAACTTTGAATGGGCATAGCTTTGTGCGCTCGGGTATATGAAGGAGGTGAATTTTATCCATTCGATTCGACATAATTTAGGTTTCTATCTAGGCTACTAGGACGTGTATTTGTCACGTCCAAACATAGGTTTGGATGTAAACCATTCACGTCTGACTTTCATGTAAAAATATGGTTTAGGCATGAAAAATCAAGATCTTGACTTTGGCAGAGACGCAGATCTCGTGAAGATAAGCGATTTGAAAAAAAAAAAAAAACCAATTGAACTCCTAAGCATACGTGAGTTATGGTCATTCAATGTTCTTCATTCTTAATCATCAATTTACCGTTATAAATCGTTCATAAACTATTGTTACAATCGTTAATTACTGTAATGAGATTCCTGATTCAGGTGAATTTGTGTTTCATCAAATAATCTTGACGGGATTTAGGTTTCATAAAAAAATAATTTATTTTCTTTTTTTTTGTTTGATTGAAGTCGTTTTGTTAATTTTGTCTACGTTCTTATTTTTCGTACGAAGCATATTTGTTGTTAATTCACGTTTATTTAATGGTTATAATTACCTAAAAAATGGAAAAATGATTGAGAAAGTGAGACAAGGGATAAATTTGGAAATATTACTCCATAGAAAAATGTCAACTACATAGACCATAGGCCAGAAAGGACATACCCTAAGATAACAGAAGAAAGATGGCGACGTTGTCCAATGACAAGAAGATCAATTGCTAATAATTTGCACTTAAGCAAAATAGCAACACCTTTCTCCATGTTTCCTTGTTCCACCTTCTCAATCCACACCTTCGAATTTGAATGAGCGGATTCACAAGCCCTTTTCATTATCTCCAAAAATTCACCATCCCTTCCGTCACCACCACCGACACTACCTTCTACGGCGTCAGCTAAGGTGAAAGTCGCTTCAGCTCCGGTATCCGAATACCTTCTAAAAAAGGACCTAAATATAGCCTTTTTGGCATTTGCATTCGAGACGACGTGGATGAGAATCAAATCATCATTGTCATGCATTGCATGGGAAAGTGTATATTGAAGGGCCCCAGCTGACTCACGCGTGGGATCCGCCACCACCATTATGCGTCTTTTAACAGCGCATTTTGGTGGTGGTGATGGTTGATTTGTCGTCCATGCCATATAAATGAAGTTGATTAATACGCAAAACCTCTCCTCCGCATGGAGATGCTGGAGGAGAGGTATATGAAATAAAAAAAGAAAAATAATACGATTTATGTGAGGATGTAATTTGGTTTTGGTGAGGTGTTGTAGGATAGAGCGAAATATTTAATCGATTGCTAATTAGTAGTAGCATTTTAATTTTTGGTTATGAATTTCTTGTGCATGACAAAAACCAAAAGATGGCAATTTGCCTTTTTTGTTGCCATTATCTCCTGATTCACAGCTTTGAGATTGTTCTAATTTGGGAGATTAGATTATAGGATTTTTATTGTTTGCAATCCAGAGACATTGACCACGTCAATTGTAGCATGCAGGTAAAAACTTGTATGAAAGTACAATTCTTTCAAAATGCAGTATGAGGTTAAGTTTTACGCCAATCCCAGTTGAATACAAACACTTTTCGTCACAAGTTGAACACAGGCGAAATGTTGTCATTTTAACAACAAAATGTAACCATTTTAATGACAGACTTTTATGCTTAGAAAATTATTTTGATAACTTTTTTATCTAAAAATAGTTACATTTTCGTTTTAAATGAGTCATATTTTACCCGTATTTAACTTGTGACGAAATATTACCCGTCTTTAGCAAGACTTATGGTAAATTAAAGAAATAGAGTGGTGTAAAAGAAGGACAAATTTAGATGTTTACAATTGGAATAAACTTCCAATACAAATTGTATGAGCTAAGATGTCTAAGACCATCCCCAAGTAAGGTCAATTGCTTGGTCATGACCTTGCTTGGGTCATGCTAATTGTAATTAAGGAGGGTATTAGAATTGACCCAAGGGAAGGAGAGTCACAAATTGACTCAAGTGGAAGCAAATTGACCTCTTAATTGACCCAATATGTGTCACAATGTGGTTGGTTTACATCATTAAAAAAATAAAAGGTGGATATATTGTGGTAGTGTATATATTTAATATATTATAAATGATTGGGTTATTGACCTAGGTCGTGACTTTCTGCTTGGGAGGGTTTAAGTGAGTCAAGGTCAATAAGGGGAGATTATGGCCTAATATGCAATTGACCCGATTAACTTGACTTGTTGCTTGGGGATGGTCTAAGAGAACATTAACATGTTAGTTGGTCCATGTTTAAGTAGATTGGAAAAGAGTTGACAAATTGACCAACCAATTAAAAGCAAAGTACATACTTCGTAGATGAATAGATCTGACCTAAAACGACTCAATCTTAAACTTGAGCTGACCTGACATATAGCCTACCCATATAACTCACTCACCTGACAGTACGGGTGAATGGGTGATCTTTGGTGTGATTTGTCCCTACCATAAGATTTTAAAGTACCGCATACGTACGATTCCTTCATTATTTATTCATCATCGATGTGACGAGCATATCCGTAACAAATTTGTAACGGGTTAAATATTACTTATGTGAGTAGATAAAACAAAACAGATTGCTACTCTCTAGGCACTCTGCTTTTGTCTCATCTACCCCACATGGATAGTATTTGACTGTCGTAAGTTTGCGATCGATCGATATGCCCGTCACAAACGAGAAATTTGTGTTATTTTGATTTGCCCATTGAATAATTTGTCGGCTATAAATGTATAGTCCATACTCCATGGGCTAGGTTGATTCCACAATTTTTAAATAAATAAATCTTGTTTGTAACGTTTCACAACCTCTTTTCTCTTTTTATTATTTAATAAATTGGAGGTAAGATGTCACAAGATTGTTACCGTCATATGTAAGAATTTGTATATTTAGATAGCATTGCGTTCCATAAATATGATGACGATGATGCAGGGCATTCAGACTACTTTGCAAGAAAGCCCATCTTCTTTTGCAGAAAGACACCCAAATTCAGATATGAATACTCCCAGACCTTTAGGGTATACTCCTAAACTTGAATTTTCAGTTTTTGATGGTTTTAATTCATCTATGCGGGTTAAGAAATGTGTTAGATATTTCTCTTTGTGTCGAATTCTTGTTGAACAAAACGTTGATTTAGCTTCTTTGAATATGCATAATTGGTAAAGCTGAAACATGGGTTACTAGTTATCTTGTTGTTCAGGGTTTTTTTGGGATTAATTTGTTGTTGATTTGCTAGCTAGATTTAGAGATGATGTTTCTCAGAATGTAGTTGAGAAATTTAACAAATTGCAACAAATGGGTTCAATTGACACTTATATTGACGAATTTGAGGCATTGAAAGGTTTAATGATGGAAAGAAATACATGTTTATCTGCTGAATATTTCTTGGACAGTTTTGTTAGAGGGCTTAAACCATCATTGAAGTCTTATGTCAAAGCCTTTAAACCCAAAACCATGGCTGAAGCCATTGAATATGCTAGGTTACAGGAAGAAAACCTTGCTGCCACTATTAAACCACCATCATATTACCCTAAAACAAATGTTGTATCTTCTTCTATTTTACATATTCCTCCAAAAACAACTGTTTCCATTGAGGGTACTAAGTATAAATCAAGAACCAACATTCCTGCTTCTGTTAGAGTTGCAAAACTAGCAAAAGGAGAATGTTATTACTGTAACAAGACCTATGATAGAAACCATCAGTGTCAGTTCAAGAAAACTCAATTGTTTATAGTTGAAGTTATTGGAGAGGATGAGTAGGAGGAAGTCTTTTTTGAATTAAGGGATGACAATGTAGATGAGCCATTGTTGTATGAACTTTGTATATCCATGAATGCCCTTTTTGGTAATCAAAGTTACCAAACTATGAGAGTGGTGAGTAAATATGGAAGGAAACCTTGGCTAAAAATTTGGGTTGCCAGTTAGAAAAGATTCTACCCCAAGTTGTGGCTGTGACTGTGGCTGATGGGAATCACTTAACCTGTCAATGTATTTGCAAGAATTTTGCTTGGAATTTACATGGGCAAAACTTTACCACTGATGTCTTGTTGATTTCATTGGGGAGTTGTGATATGGTCTTAGGAGTGAAATGGTTGAGTATTCATGGACCAGTGCAATGAGATTTTAAGAAGTTGGTTGTGGAATTTCAATGGAAGGGTACTTCAGTTAAGTTGCAAGGGGTACCAGCAACTCAATTTAAAGTTTATAAGGTAGAGAAATCTCTCAAAAATTGGTGTCTCATCCATCTCAGTTGTGTTTGCTTCAGTTGGTTTCTCCAAAATTGCAGCATGGATATGGAATTTAATCACCTATCCATGACCACAGACACAGGAACACCCTATCCTGAGCTTACTTTTATCCAAGTATGAAAGAGTTTTTGAGGAACCTAAATGTCTTCCTCCATCTAGAGAGGTGTTTGATCATAAAATTCCAATTGAACCATGGGCAACTCCAGTGATCATTAGACCATATAGATATCCTTTGAAACAAAGGGATATTATTGAAAAATTAGTGGAAGAGATGTTAGCAAATGACATTATTCAGAATAGTAGTAGTCCATTTAAATCTCATGTGGTCTTAGTGAGCAAAAAGGATGACACTTGAAGGTTATGCATTGACTGTAGAGACTTCAACAAAAAGACAATCAAAGACAAATTTCCAATTCTAGTGATTAATGAGCTTATTGATGAACTATCTGGAGCAAGTATATTCAGTAAGCTGGATTTAAGGGCAGGATATCACCAACTCAGGATGAACAAAGAAGATGTTTATAAAACAGCCTTTAAAACTCATGAAGGCTATTATGAATTTCTAGTGATGCCCTTTAGCCTCACAAATGCACCTACCTCCTTTCAAGGATGGATGAATTATGTTTTTAAGAAGCTATTAAAAAAATGCGTGCTAGTATTCTTTAATAATATACTAGTGTATAATAGTTCACCAGAAGAACATTGGAAACCCATTTGGAGGAAGTCTTTCAACTAATGCAATATCACAACATGTCAGCTAAAGCATTAAAATGTTCCTTTGCTGTGAAGAAAGTGGAATATTTGGGTCATTTTATCTTTGGCAATGGGATTGAGACAGATCCAAAGAAGATTCAGGCTGTTGCATAATGGCCAATATCTGCATCAGTCAAGGAGTTGAAGAGCTTTTTAGGGCTGGCAGGGTATTACATGAAGTTTGTTAGATCATATGTTGTGATAAGCAGGCCTCTCACCAATCTCTTGAAGAAAGGAGCATTTGTTTGGAATCAAGAAGCTCATTCTGCATTTGAAAAATTAAATGTAGCATTAACTACTGCTTCAGTACTTGCAGTACCTAATTTCTCTAAACAATTCACAATGGAGACATATGCTTTAAATGATGGAATAGGGGCAGTTCTCATGCAAGAAGATCATTCACTAGACTATTAGTAGGGCATTGGGGCCTAAATGGCAAAAGTTATCTGTGTATGAAAAAGAATTGTTAGCAATTGTATTTGCAGTACAAAAATGGGAACAATACTTATCTGGACAACACTTTCTTATCAGAACTGACCAAAAGAGCCTTAAATGGTTATTACAACAAAACATCTAAACTCCTTTCCAGCAATTTTGGTTGTCCAAATTAATGGGATTTGATTATGAGACATAATATAGGTGTGGAAAAGAGAATTTGGCAGCAGATGCTTTATCAAGAGTTCAAGGATCAGAAATATTGCTAATGGCTATTTCTGTAGTGTTATCCGATCTTAAGCAATTCATCACACATAACTATTCAATGATTACCTTTCAACCATTATTCAGAAAATTAATCAACAACAGGTTCTAAACCATTATTCATTTCAAAATGGTTTTCTTAGGAAAAAAGGGAATTTTTTTGTACGGGATAATATGGAATTAAGGAGACAATTATTACAATGGCTTCATGCTTCAGGAGAGGCAGGACATTCTGGTCGATATATCACTTTAAAAAGGGTAAAAGCATTGTTTTATTGGAAGGGAATGACAAAAGAGGTGGCAAGGTTTGTTAGGAATTGCACAATTTGTCAGGCTGCCAAGACTGATTGTGCAGCATACCCAGGATTACTGCAACCACTTCCAATTCCAGAAGAGGTATGAGTGAACATTTCTATGAATTTTGTTATTGGGCTTCCTAAATCTAATGGGAAGAATGTCATATTTTTGGTGGTAGACTGATTAAGCAAAAGTGCTCATTTTGTGGCACTAGCTCACCCCTTTACAGCAGTACAAGTGGCTCAAGAATATCTAGATAACATATTCAAGCTACATGGTTGACCTACAAGCATTATGAGTGACAGAGATTCAGTGTTCCTTAGTCAATTTTGGCAAGGATTATTTTCTTTACATGGCACTGAATTCAAACTCTTTTCAGCTTATCATCCCCAAACATATGGGAAAACAGAGGCGGTGAATAGGTGCTTGGAAGCATACTTAAGATGTGTATGTGGGGATAAACCTAAGGAGTAGAGTTTATGGTTGTCATTGGCTGAATGGTGGTTCAACACTCATTTCTGTACTACTACTGGCCATACTCCATATGAGGTTGTCTACAAGCAGCCTCTACCATTACACTTGCCTTATTTACCAGGTGAATCAGAAATTGAGGCAATTGGTAGATCATTGTAGAAGAGGGAACAAATGATTTCATTAATTAAGCAGCACTTAGTGAAAGCTCAAGCTAGAATGAAGCAGCTGAGAGATGAGCACAAGATAGATAGAGAATTTGCTTTGGGAGATTGGGTGTGGCTCAAACTTCAACCATATAGAAAAATATTTGTACAACAAAGGGTTAATCAAAAGCTAGCTCATAAATATTCAAGACCCTTTCAAGTAGAGGCAAGAATTGGACATGTTGCTTACAGGCTCAAACTACCTGCTAGTGCTCAAATACATGATATTTTTCATGTATCACAGTTAAAGGAGTTTAGGGGTACGATGCCCATTGCCATCCACATCCCTAACTGGCTACAAGGACGACCAACTGATCAGACATTACAACTAGCTGCAATCTTGGATAGAAGGAATGTTAAATTCCAAAATGGGGCTCAAGTCAAGTACTTGATTCAATGGGAAGGCTTTGTAGAATTTGAGACTACATGAGATGTGAACCCCCGATCGATAACATAGGTTAAACATAAGTAAAAACAACGGAAAACATGAGATTTTTAAAACTTTTAAACATAAATACACTCCAAATCGAAAGCGGCTTCAAAATACGAAAAACATGCGGAAATGTAAATAAGTTATACAACAACGTCTGGGGAAAAGATATCCCACGAATATAATGTAACGTAAAGTACGGCGGGTAAGTCTAACGGCTAATGACTACAACTAGGACCAAGGTGTCATGCTCGCTAGCCCCACACGTCTTCACCCAACTAGTGATGGCATCGGGCTGGGCTGGCCAGGGGGCGGGCCGGGCTCTTCTGGTCAGACCCGGGCCAGGTCAGGGGGGAGGGCGGGCTTGGCCAGGCTGGGATTATGTCTGGCCCGGGCCAGGGGGAGGGCGGGCTGGCGGCGGGCTGCGGGCGGGCCAGAGGCGGGCCGGGTTTGGGTATTGTGACCCGGGCCAGGCTAGGGAAGAAGGCGGGTCTGGCTGGGCTGGGCCGGGCTGTCTCCTCGGAGGCTAAACAGGGCGGACTGGGCCGGGTCAGCCCGTGCTGATGGCCATCCCTACACCCAACAACTGCATCACGAACCTGTCATTCATAAAATATGAATGCCACAGTCAGTGGGGAGTAACTCAGAGTTCTCCCAACCACAATACATCAAATCGAACATAAACAAACACTATAAACATGTAAGCATATGAGAATGAAAAGATAAATAAGAGGATTCTATTGCAACTAACGGCTTGCATCTCACCGTTAGTGTCCAATAGGATCGAGAACAAACATCAAACACATAAGTAATAAAATGAAGTACGTAATCCAAAGAAGTACATTCAATGACTAAACAACGCCAAGAAAGACAATTATCCATTAGTTAAACACAACTAATCCGGAAGGTAAACTCCCTACCGAATCAACATGTGGATGAACCTCCATAACCAA
>VHZZ01017234.1:18865-28993 GCA_009801015.1 Silene noctiflora
CAACTCCCGCCTCTCTGTGGATTCGACCCCTAAATACTACATTATTTTGTTGTTGCTAGGGTAATTTATTTTTGATAGGTTGCGACACCTAGTCAAAGATCCATCTTATAGTCTTAGCTTAGTCTCTTGCTTGACTAGGAGATACTTCAATGGGGGCATGATCAGTATGAACAATAAACTTAGACCCAATCAAGTAGGAGCATAATTTGTCTAAGGCATAGACAATAGCAAGTAGCTCCTTCTCCGTGGTAGCATAATTGATTTGAGCTGCATCCAAGGTTTTACTAGCATAATAGATAGCATGGGGCACCTTATCCTTCCTTTGCCCTGGCATGGCACCTACCGCATAGTCACTTGCATCGTACATGAGTTCAAAAGGCAAGATCCAATCTGGTGATTGGATGATGGGTGCAGAGATCAAAGCCTTCTTAATCTTGTTGAAAGACTCAAGACAAGAATTAGTAAAAACAAATGGAGCATCCTTTAAAAGGAGCTCGGTAAAGGGTTTGGTAATCTTAGAAAACTCCTTAATAAAATGACTAAAAAATCCCTCATGGCCTAAGAAACTCCTTACCCTTTGACATTTACCGGTGGGGGTAATTGTTCAATCACTTGGACCTTAGCACGGTCCACTTCAATACCTCTTTCAGAGACAATGTGACCAAGTACCACTCCCTCATTCACCATGAAGTGGCATTTCTCCCATTTCAAAACTAAGTAAACTTCTTCACAACGCTTCAAAACTTTAGCCAGGTTAGTTAAGCAAGCATCAAATGAAGACCCATAAACGCTAAAGTCAAACATAAACACTTCCATGATTGATTCAATAAAATAAGAAAAAATGCTTATCATGCAACGTTGTAAAGTAATGGGGGTATTACAAAGACCAAAAGGCATCCTATGGTAAGCAAAGGTACCATAGGGACATGTAAACGTGGTCTTTTCTTGGTCATCGAGGTGAATGGGTATTTCAAAGAACCCGGAATAGCCATCTAAGTAACAAAAGTACTTGTGACAAACCAACCTCTCCAAAATTTGGCCAATATAGGGTAATCGGTAGTGGTCTTTCTTGGTGGCCAAATTCAACCTCCTATAGTCAATACACATGCGCCATCCCATCATAACTCTAGTGGGGATGAGTTCATTTTTATCAATTTTGACTATGGTGGTTCCTCCTTTCTTAGGAACCACTTGGACCGGACTAACCCATTTAGAATAGGAAATTGCATAAATAATTCCCGCATCTAAAAATTTAAGGACCTCCTTTTTAATCACTTCTTTCATGTTTGGATTTAAATGTCTTTGACCTTGGACACATGGTTTATGATTTTCCCCTAGGTGAATTCTATGCATGCAAAAATCGGGGCTTTTGCCCTTCAAATCATCAAGTTTGTAACCAATGGCTTTTTTGTGATTTCTTAAAACCTTTAACAATAAAGATAATTAACTTTCATTCAAATGGGCACTAAAAATGACCGGACATAATTCCTCCTCATCTAGAAAATCATATTTCAAATTTAAAGGGAGGGGTTTAAGCTCGGGTTTTTGTACCTCTTTATCTTTAGAGGGAGCAATCAAACCTACGAATTGTAAGCTTTCCTTCATGGTTAGCCCTTCTCCGTCCAAGTCAATTTCCAAAGCTTCTACTTCTTCCATTCCGATTTCATCATCTCCTGAAAAAGATTCCAACAACAAGAGGGCCTCCAAAGGACCTTTGCTCAAAGATTGAGGCAATGAGTCATCCACAATAATATCAATAACATCTAAAACTTCTATGGAAAAACATGACTCCTCAAGCATAGGAATTTTCATAGCACTATTCAAATTATAGGTGACCTTGTCATCACCTACTTCCAACTTTAACTTACCATTCATGACTTTGGTAGAACTAGAAGCCTCCTCTTCTTCAAAAGCTTTGAGATCATCTAGCAAAGACTTTTTAGCACTTTCAAGTTCCTCAAGAGAGTTAGACTTAGAAGCCTCTCTAAGGAAACATAACCGCCTATGCAAGGTTCTCTCGGGCTCGGGATCACTTGAAAATAGTTCACCTCCTCGAAAATACCTGAGCATAAGACAACAATCTAAAAAATATTGTAATTAACGGTCTCAAGGAACAAGTGTTCCTCAAGACAAAGAAAAACAAGATAGAAATCAACAATTCAATAATGCAACGAAACCGTCTCCCCGGCAACGACGCCAAAATTTGATAGGCGGTCGCACACCTAGCAAAGATGCCCTACACTTGGCTAACAAAGTTAGATAGGGGTCGAACACGAGGAAATGGGTGTTGCATAATGAAATGCTATGGCTAGACTTATATCAAGGTCAATTTCTTTTTTTGTTTTGTTTTGGGTATAGTTTAGTGAATTCAATAATAATAAAAATGATGAATAAACAATAATAATTAAAAGGGTCTAGGGGAGTCGGGTCACACATGTATAAAAATAACGATTCATGTTAATGTAGGAAAGCATAATAAATATAAATGCTTAGGTCTTATGACGACCACCTCCCGGCCTTATTGTCAACCATAGAACGGGTTCTAACGAGCTTTCGCTAAGCTAGATCGGTCTACTACAACATGCTTAGTCTAATTCAATTCCGTGCCTCTCGACTTATAAAACGAATTAACAAATTAATCAAAGATTGTGATCAATAATCAAAGACTAACAATACAATGCAAGCATGTGATAGAAACAAATATACAATATTATGACATTCTAATTTAACATTTATAAATAACAACTATGCATGGCTCCCCTAATCCCTAGACAAAAGGAACTACTCACACACATTGAAAGTTGAACTAACTAAGAATGAAATGATTATCATAAACATAATGATAAGAATATAATGACTTAAAATATAATAAGGAGGATAATAATAAACTAAATTAAATAACATAAACAAAGGAAATGACTAATAATAGAATGGTAATAGAAATTGTAAATAGAAATGCTAGAGAATTAATAAGATGGAAATGGTTTTGCAATAACATGAACTACTATAATAAGAAATGTAAATAACCAACAACTAAATAACAATTATAAATAAAGATGAAATAACTAAACAAAACTATAAAAGAAATAACAATGGAATGAGAAATTAGAACTTGAGAATAAAGAACAATTATAATCAAACCAACTTGTATTAAACTTGAAATCTAAAGATTTTTTGTGAATACATATGTAAACTAATGACTAATTTCTGAAAACTAAAGAGAAAGAAGATAGTATAAGAGTTGTGTAAACTAGGATATAAGCTGGATGCCTAAGAGTCAGAATCAACCTCATTTATATAGAAGGTTGAATGTGAAACATAAGATTTCCACATAAGGGTCACCCCTATTAGGGACATCTCACCCCGATCGGAGACGAGGGAATCCGATTTTCCTTATTACTTCTACCATTAAGTCAATACGGATTCCTAGAAAACCGTATTAACTCATCTTTACTACCCGGTTTAAGGCATTTTTGAGGAATCCCAAGCTAGCTCTTCAACTCTTCTTCATGGGCCTCATTTATTTACATTTACCAATTGATTATCATAGTCTTTGCATTTTAGGCCACATTTCCACATTTCATCATCAACCCAAAGATTTCTTGCTTGCATGTTCTTGTCATGATCCAATCCTTGTTTCCACTTAGCCTCGTGAACTCAGTATTCGCACATTAGACGAGAAATAGCTACCGAATGCTTTATTTCCTAAAAAAATATATTAAACACAAGCAAAATACCTAGAACACGATATTATCTCACAAATTCACTAATAAAAGTGCAATAATCAAGCAAAATCGAGCTAAAAAAAGGGATGAAATCATATATAATTTAGACACGTCATACGCTGATCCTCTCACACATCCCGAGGCTCTCATATGGGTCTCACAATAACCGGGTATTACAATCTCCCCCCTTAAAATGAACACCGTCTTCGATGTTCGCCTCGATCTCTCCTCTCAACACTCTCTTAAGACTCTTTCTCGTCTCGTTACTGATTTCTTTCCCGAACACTCACTCTTGTCATGCTTATTTTTGTTCTCATCTCTCTTACTGGAATCACTCTTGCAATCTTTATCAAGTACACTCTTGCACTTATCATGCTTATTTCCTCTTTAAAATCTCAGTTGTTACATTCACTCCCTCTAAAATAGAACTTCGTCCCGAAGTTCGCCGCTCAATATCCCGAACACTCCCACAAACCACTTAATAGGACCTATAATTAGGAAATTTCCTGGTCCAAACATAGTCCCTTTATACTAAATATGTCTCCTGGTCAACCTCACATGATGATAAAACCGTCTACACCATTATCCCCCTATGGTTTCCATATGGTCAAAGTACAAGGTCAAACTCAACAATTTTGTTTTCATCCCGTAAGTAAGTCCGGCTCGTGTCACTGCTCATGACTATACATAAATATATATACGATGAGGTTTATAGCCTCATAACCGAAGCATATAACTCTATAAGGTGATGAAACAACAAAATTAACCACATCTCTTACTATGATTCAATTACTATCCGCATTTCTCAATCCCGTATACCTCATGTCACGCATATACCGCGTTATATCCACCATATGATCACACATGACTCTAGTTCACCTATACTTCATACAATCATTCCGTTTATGACCATTACAAGACTCAAATATACATTGAACAACTAACGTGAGATTCATAAATGGCGCTCATCGCAAAATCACGGAAATAATCACATGCCATACATGACTGTCACATGTATTGAAGTTATTTGATTACATTAAAATTATTTGATAAACATCACTTTAAGCAATCACAACTCATCAAGAAACTTGGTCAAATGTAAACAATTCACAGGAATTATTATGCGAACTCTATTATGCTCATTCTATTACCAATAGACCGTGGGTCACAAAACACGGATATTTACTCAATACTTGATCGCTTATAGCTAAAAAGGGCATAAAACGAACCAAAATGGGCATGGTAATTCCACACGGTTGAGTGAAATGGACCACTCGGCCGAGTAGGATTCACTCGATTGAGTGAAATGGGCACTCGGTTGAGTGTCAACTGGGCAAGAGGTTTTTATATCGGGTGTTATCGGTCCACTCGGTCGAGTATGGCCGCACTCGGCCGAATCAAAGGAGCACTCGGCCGAGTGTGAACTTGACCGTGTCACTGGGAAGCACTCTCCTTTAAGGCAAACGGCCTCCACAAACACCTATGGCAACACACAATTGCAAACAAATCCCAATGGTGATAGCTACCATCAACTAACTATCGTTCAAGCAATTCATTGGCCTTAAGGCCACGGTTACATCAAAAATTTAAAATAAATCCATGTTATACAATCCACATAATATAAGGAGAAGGGAGTACCCGACTCAGACAATGCTAGACCTACCGGGTAGACTTTCTCTTACCCCACATGCGCGACCATCGGCTTAATTTCTCGTCACTACTATACTCTACCCTCTCCGCAGCGACTTCTTATCCTTCCTCTTCTTCTTCCTTTCCTTCATCATCATCATCATCATCATCTTCTTCTTCTTCTTCTTATTCTTCTTCTTCTTCTTCTTCTTCTTCTTCTTCTTCTTCTTCTTCTTCTTCTTCTTCTTCTTCTTCTTTTCTTCTTCTTCCTCCCCCTCCTCTTCTTATTCTTCTTCCTCCTCCTCCTCCACATAGACATTACCCTCGTTCACCATTGGCCCCATATCCTCCATGGGCATCCCAGATGTTCCCGCTCCACTTCCCTCCCCTTGAAAGGGGTTGCCAAAGAAACTCCCACTCGCATAGTTAGGCCCCGCCCAAGGGTATAAAAAATGTCCCTCTCCATGGGGAATCCTCATACCCCAATCTGTGAGTTGGCACCTAAACACCTCCCGAAGTATCTCCAGGTCCGGTCCAATAGCTAGGGCGATAGTTGGGTCGCACCCCTTGGTTCCATGCCATCTTGTGCATGTCTCTCGTTACTAAGCTGGTGTTGACACGAACAATGAGCTCTGCCATGTTGTATTTGTGGTCATAGGTTGACAAGGGTTGGGTATATCCATGGGTGTAGGTAGGAGGTGGTGTGGGCATGGGCGTGCGGAGCGGTGAATGGTGTGGCGGGGTGTCGAGGTCTCGTCCGGCGTCCAAGTCATCAAAGCTGAAAGTAAACTCATGGGGAATGGCATAAATCTTGTCCATAGGACAGGGTGGTCTCGCTTCTTGTAGGTGTGCTATCTCGGGTAGCCCATCCTTCGCGAGTAACCTAATATACCAACCCTCTTCTACCTTCCAAGCATAGCCCCCACCTTGCACCCCCGAGATCCAATCGACTCCTGTCCGCATCTAATCTAGGTCAAAATATGCACCTCATTTGTCATCGGTCCTTGAATCTCCCTCGGTTCATAACCCAACAATCCCTTAGTTAAACGGGTCACTATGGCACTACAATCTAATGAACATTTGTCTGATATGGAAAACCTCTCAAGTGCTAGACACACCATGGTAGGGATTTAGGTATGAGCTCAAGAGTAAGACCTCTGTTAAGTTCAACTTACTCACATATTTCCTCCTGTAAAGAAGGTGGCGAAAAAGGCGTAGAGGAATCCTCAACGTCGGGTGTTCTACATCATTGGCCTTCATGTTGCTTACTACGGTACCCGCATTCCCCGTGTAAAGGGCGAAGTATTTGGTGGCATTCATTCCCTTCTCTACCTTGTCAAAGAAGAACTCAACTCTCTTTTCTATCCCCAAATAGGTAGCAATCGCATGAACCGACATATTAAAGGAGGTGTTCTTAAGCCGGAACCTTACCGAATGATTCTTTTCATCACACATATAAGAGCCCAAAAACTCCAAGGTGAGGTTGCGGTAGGATATCTCTTCCAAATTATATAACCCCTCCATACCAAGTATCTCAAAAATCTCACTCACGCCCTCCTCTATGCCTAGCTCCCTCAAGGCATTCTTAGACACACACCGAGTCGGGTCCATCCTCCTCTCGGCTAAAACGAGGCAATCACTCCTATGGTTCTCACTCTTGAGCAAAATTCCCGGATATCCCGGGGCCTCAATGGCGGTTGGTGCCTCCGGTGTTTGCCGAGGTTGCGCGTTACGGGTGTTCCTCGCGTTCCTTGGCATGCTACAAAAGGAGTTTCCACAACAAGACATAGAGTATAAGGATATGAATCAAAGATAACTTGAAAGTGAATGAAAATTTTAACATTTCCAAATGGAAATTTCGACAATTGGATGGAATATGACACGTTCTCACCATAATTTTATCAAACAACGTTCACTTATGATGGAATTTTCGGAAAAGTAGCCTTTACAAAAATTATACAACCATTTATCCTAATTAAAGAAAATTCAAGTCTCCCACAATTACAAAGTCTTTAACACGATTAGAAGAAGGATCAAGCATGATAAATGAAACTTCTAGTATGAACACTTAGCCACTTTTCAAAACTTTTTAAGATACGAAGTCACATTTGCAATGCCGATTATACTTTATAATATTAATTAAGTATGAAGCATCATAATGAAAATAAATTATGTTCCAAGTGTAGAAAGTCAAAATGTAGTCATGTATGCTAAAATTTTGAGACACTTGGGTCAAGACTTAAGACAAAATTCTCGGTATAAGACCGCATAAACCATTATTGACAAGGATTTAAGATGACATAAAATAATTAAACCATGTTCCAAGCATCAAATTTACCATTTGGTCATAATTAACAAGGTAGTTTCAAGAATTTGGTCAATTTTTAAAACGAAAATATCGGTTTAAATCATGTTATAATAACATCCACAAAGGTTGTAGATTTGTGACACTATTAAACCATGTTTAAGATGAAATATCACAATTTGTCCACTTATAATATGGGTCTCGAAAATTTTGGGGTAGTTTGAAAACAATATTTTCATTTCTAAGACAATGTATCACATTACTAGTGAAGGTAGTAGTGTTATAAACCATTTAAACCAAGTTTTACACATGAAAAATAAAAAATTGGGCCTGAATTCCCTTAATTTCGAAATTTTAAAATTGTTTTTATAGACAAAATTTTCACAAGTAAGGCAAGATCAACCTTTGTTGTTGAATTAGACCCAACAACAAACACCAAAAACGAATTATTGACTCAAAACTCAAATTTTCGAGTTCATCACTTATGGGGCAAATTTTTACATGAAAATTTGATATTTAACAATAACAATGATATAAAAGACTAAATACTACCATGAATTAAGTAGAAACATGCAAACAATTGATAAATCTTGAAGAAATTACTGTAGATCTAAACAAAACTCAAATTGGGGAAAAACATAGAAAAGATGATTTACTTAAATTGTTGAATTATAAAGCTTAATGGAGCAAGATTCCTGTGTTGAAGCAACAAATGAAGAGAATTGAGATTAGAAATATTTTTAGAGGATTTTTAGAGGTAAAAGTATAAAGAAAAGTGAAGAAGATAAGATGGAGTAAAAAAAAAAAAAAGATTTAACTCGAAATCCTAACTCGTGTAATCCACTCGGTTGAGCGTCCGAGTTCACCCGGTCGAGTGCCCAGTTCCAGAAATCTTCCAATTTCTGGAAAATTATTCCACTCGGTCGAGTGCCACGGTCCACTCAATCGAGTGCGCTGTACTCGGTCGAGTGCGGACTCGTACTCGTTCGAGTGACTCCTTATGGTTCGAGATTTTCGATTAAACTTAGACAATAGTATCCCTGAATCAAAAGAGAAGATTTGGGGCACACCGGCTATCGGTGGTACTTCCCGAGTTAGTTCATATGCCAACCAACTTACCGTCATTGGCACACTATCCTCATGCTCACGATTACACAACCAAATGTCATTACTACTCGCGCTCATCAACAATGCTAGTAAATCCAAGGCATACATATGAATTAAAGATCAAAGAGATGGACTATTGTCCCTCATACTACACATGCCAATTATCTTCGAAAATATACTGCATACACTAACCTATTCACAAAATTTCCACTTTTCACTACTCATCTCATGAAGGATCATATCACGCAAGAGTCTATCAACAATCACAACACATTTGCCATCACATATCATTTTTCACACCGTTCACCCATACTCATGGCCACTCACGTACTGACCAATAGATACAATAGGAACTAGTTTTAATATGAGGGCGCCTACTCATCAAAAATCGATCTCCCATTATGCTCATGTAGGGTTCATTTTATTAGACACTCCTACATTCATTTTGGTTCAGGTTCCAAAATCGTCACTCTGATACCACTTTGTAACACCCCTTTCTTGCTCGGCCAAGGCAATGTGAGGATATTACCATCTCGGTTTCCCGAGGCGGTGAATCGGAGTTGCAATTAAGAACAATTAATATAAATGAGTTATTTAGTGGATTACATAACCATGAATGAATAAATAAAGAAAGGTACAACTCATGACTAATGAACACTTCTAATGACATGCCACTCGACTCCAAGTCAAATGCGCGTCCCGTCTCCCACGCTACAATCAAATACAACCTGTAGATGTACTAGTCCCCATATGATCGGAAATATGATATGGATCAACACAGGCCACCCCGAAAATAGGTGACAATTGACATAATCACAAGATCATCTTGAATCTAAGGCTACGGCCAGAGAAGTTGTGATTTTAGATCAAAATAAGGAAATCGATTCTTTTATTCAGCAATTGACAGAATCACAAGATCATTTATCAAATTAAGAAACAACATTCAGATGGGAAGGTAGAAAAGTCCATGATAAATGGGAAGGTAGCACGAATGTCTTAAACTTTTTGACTGGGCAATCCGACAACAATATGAAAATGGGTTTAGGACATGAGTGCTATGGCCGTAGAGATCACTCTAAATGCAAATCAACTCCTTTTGAACATGACTTCAGAAAAGGAATATATGTACATATACCTGACTATTTGATTTGTAATTACTGTGGTCATAAGGGTCACTTTCTAGAAAATTATATTAAGTATATGAAAGACTTTGATAAATGCATTAAATTTGTTAAAACATTTAACATGCTAGAAGAAGATAATGTAAGTCCTACACCTGAACCAGATCGTGAGGAAGAAAGAAACAATAATTTCCGATGGTGAAATTGTTGGAGTGAGTGTCCTCAACAATAGTGCGATCAC
>VHZZ01017243.1:16355-35707 GCA_009801015.1 Silene noctiflora
ATTCTTAGAATTGCAATATTTGATTAAAATACTCATCACAAATTTTAAAAATTGGAGCAATTCCAAAGAATGGGAGGTAGTAATGCTTCAGAAGTTTTAAAGGTACCTGATATTTTGATTCACCATTAAATCTTCATAAATTGCACTCCTTGTTTCAAAAATTGAAGATTTTGGGATGGGGAGAGTATGTAGGGTTTTTGATTTTGACGGAAATGGCGATATAGCATTTTTGGGGGAGTATAGCACATTTTAATTTTTTTTCCTTTAAAGATATGGATCGGGTAGTGAGGGTTGGGTTGGGCGGGTTATTGGTATGAGGTACTACCTTTGATGTACCTTCCTTTTTCTCGTGTTTGAGGTGGCAAGACTAATTTGGGTAGTTCATTGATATTGTCAACGGATAATTAGCAATTCGTCGATGACGAATCGAAGCTAGGTTACCTTTCTTATTATCCTTGTGCGAATTGGCTTATGTGGTTATTTGGCCCATCTCATCGTTCTTTCCATGCAGCATGGTTAATTATACCATGCACCTAGGAGTGTGGTGCTTGGTACTCTCTCCCCTTAAATTTTTCTTATAATAAATAAATTGGTGTACCCTTATGTTTTTCGATTCTATATTATACCCCTCCCTTTTTTATATTCTGCATTATACCCCTAAACTTCTTATTTGTTTCTCCATCATGAACTCGTTTAACTCTCCATTAACTTTTTCGTTATCAAACAACCGTTCTTTGACCTTTCTTCGGACTCATTAATGTTGTATCACCATTCTGTACGAGAAATATCACAATTCACTTTTAATCAGCATAAATTTCTATTAAAAACTTCGGTTATGAATCCTGAATTGATAATGGAGATTTGATGAATTTCAGTTATATTCGAATAATATTTGTTGGGTTAATGGGTAATTCGGCAAACTAGTAAGTAAATGAATAGCTTATCGAGTAATTGAAATGATAAATGGACCCGATTTAATAGATCAATTAAGAAACTAAGTTAGCAAAGACAATAAATAATATGATATAGACTAATATATAAAGTTTAGGGGTATACCATAGAATTTCAAAAATGTAGGGGTATAACATAGAAAACCGAAATACTCGAGGGTACACTGTAGAATATCCGTTTAATAAATTAGAAAATAATAAAAAATATACTCCATATAAGTATTCATAATTTTTATTCCTCTACAAATAGAGGATCATATATATTTGATATATTTTGTTATTTATTTTAACTTTCCTTACATACTCACATCACGTAATTGACATATTCATATCATACACATAATTTTTTTTCCTTTTAAATTATTTTGTATTATGCGGTTTTGATATGGAATAAAACGTTCATGATCATTGTTCAATATATTTGAACAAATAGAGCCATATTCACTAAACTATAATGTCATATTCACTAAACTGAAAGTGAATATAATAGAGCCATGGGATGAATATTACAATACATAATATATATCCATCAAACTACACTGTCATATTCACTAAACTGAAAGTGAATATAATAGTGTCATATTATGAGTATCGCACTATAAAGCACATATTCATTAAACAACATTGTCAAATTCGCAAATTCTTATTTCAGACGGACGATTTCAAGTCTGAAATAAGACGAACCAAATGTAGCCATTTTACGATAAAATATTACAATTTTCTGATAAAATGTTACCATTATTTTAAAGGTGAAAAGTAATAACTTTAGTTATAACATTTTGACATTAAATGGTTACATTCTATTAAAAAAATGGTGACATTTGCTCCGTCTTATTTCAACGTTTGAAGCAAGACTTATTGTGTCAAAGTAATATGATAATGTCATATCGTAAATGTAACACTACATAACACTTAAAACGGAGTTCGGAAATTGCTGAAGCTAAGGCAGCAGAATTTGGATTACGAAGGCTCGACAAATGGGTCTTGAAAATGTTGTGTTGGAGTCGGACGCTATGACCTTGATTAACATGCTAAAGGCAAAGTGTTTTTCCTCGAATTATTTTGGTAAGATTAGTAGTACGATCCTTGAAATTGCTAATTCATTTATTTGTATTAAGTTTAATTTTACTCATCAAAATGGAAACATAGTTGCCCATGGTGTAGCTCACCTATCATCGGTATCATATTCGACACGGTTTTGGGTCGGGATAACTCCCGAGGCAATTACTCCACTTGTAAAATTGGATACAAATATACAATTGATCCGCCTATTTAATATATTGTACGTATAGATTTGTCAAAAAAAAACAAACATTTAAAATAAATATGATAGTGGTAACTGCTTCTTGAAAGTGGAAGATCCAAGACTCAACTTAATACTTTAGGTGAGTCTTGACCCCACCATGAGTGAAAAGTATCCAATTAATGGATACCATGTGACATTTTTTTTTAGAAAAAAAAATTAAGTGAGGTGGAAAGTAGAAAAATATAGTTTGAGGTGAGTCTGACGGATAATGTATAAAGTCTGAGATAAGTCTGAACAATAAAGAAATAATAAAAGTTAGAGGAAAGTTGATGTGGCAGAATCTTAAGACTTTGGAGAATCTGACGGATAATCTTACCCTAAGAATTGCATGCTAGTTTGGTGGACTAGGCTGTAGGGCTTTAAGCACAAAAGCACCCTGACCCAATAATAGACTTTCGCCCATACACAAATATTCAGTCCCAGTATCTTTCGCATATGTCGGAAGAACAATACGACTCAAAATAAATCGTGTTTTAGATACATTTTAAATTTAAACTGTTCATATTAAGTCTACTATCATAGAACCTTTCAAGTATATTTGACTATTTGAGTTTAGGTTTAGTTTCACCAAGTCTAATTACCGAATACACTCGTATACTACCAGAAAATATATTTGTAGGCGTTAGTTTCCGTCTTAAGATGAAAATAGGTCAATTATATTCACACTTGCATATATAAAACATCAATCAAGATCTTCTTCTCCTCTCACAGCCCCATTTAACAATATTTTTTTTCTTTACAGTTTATTAGACCCTTTATTTCTATGCATTAATTTTGAACCGTTCAATGCAGGTAAAATGTAATATGGACCGTTGAAAAGAAATAGACTCTTGATTTCTTTTGGGGAAATGCAGAAGATCTGAACTCTTAAAACAAATCTTTTGTTATAATTGAAATGATAATTAAACATTATTTTCGTGAAACTAACAAAATTGCCGATTTTATGACTTTTAATTTTTTCGGAAAATTCACGTGGTACCCTTGAACTTTGCCATTTTGCACGTGGTACCAAACTTTTTAAGTTTGTGTAGATACCCTTCATGTTTGATTTTCATACACATCATGTCTTTTTTGTCGCTGTAAAAAACTCAATTGTGCATAACTCCTAAACCAGAATTTATAATCGGCTAATTTTTTTTCCTAAAATGATTATCTCGTCATAATCTACGATTTTAGAAAAAAAAAATTGTCCACTGACATTTTATAGGATTTTTTAAACGAAATTCTCAAATCAACCATATCTTCGATCTTAAATTTTCGAATGACCATTCTCATTTTATTAATCTATAGATCTCGAAGAGGTAATCAATTTGGAAAAAAAATTAGTCAATTTCGATTTCTTGTCTATGATTTATGCTCAATTAAAAATTTTAAGAACGATAAACAGGGTACATTGTGCTTGAAAATCAAAGTTCAAGGATATCATGTGCACGAACTTAAAAAGTTGGGTACCACGTACAAAATGGCAAAATTCGAGGGTACCACGTGAATTTTCCGTAAGTTTTTTTGAGGTGGTTTAAAAGTCGGTAACTTCAACTTACCTCACTCGTACGAAAGAATAAGATAGAAAAGTCCCACCTAAATGATCAATCTAATTTTCTTATCTTATTAAAAAAAGGGTGGTGCTCATTCATGGACGCGTTTTACTTTTTCATGGACGTAAATGATTATTTTACCTCATTTATTTATTTCAATGACCTCATCTATTTTCATCCAATTCAATTGTGTTTCAATTTTCTCCCTCTAATATAAATCACTCCCACCCCTCAATCACCATCCGCCACCGACAATGCCGCCCGTGCTACACCGGTTGTTCTTAACGACCTCCCCAGACCGGCCATCATCCGACTCTGAGTCCATGTCCTGAAATAAAAGTAAAGAAAATAGTTAAAATTACTAAAATAATAAAAAATAATAAATATATACAAAACATTTAACAAAAAAAAAAAATGAAAAAGACAAACAACCAGTAGTAGTGTGTTCATGAGAAATTAATTTAATTAGAGAAGACGAATGTCAGGGGAGCTACGTAGAGAAACAAGCAGAAGTTACGTAATGGGTTTGGGTTCATCAACAGGCTGTGACGGTTTAAATAAGGGACGCCACTCTCTATACCCTATCCTGCCACCATTAGCGTCACCATCACAACAACCTACGGACGTCGTGCCTTTGCCTAACATTGGTGACGGACTGACGGCCACCATCCCTCACCTCAACGCCGACGACGGTTTAAACAAACCCAAATTTAATTAGTGCAAATCAATTCCTTAATTTTTTTTCAAATCAATTCCTTAATTTGATATAATATAACTAATAAATTTAAGAATTAGAATTATTACTTGATTGATACGAGAATTAACATTCATAAATGTATAATTTGACGGATTTGATTAACTTTATGAGGGAGAGAATTAGAGAGAGTTTGTTTGTTTTGTTTGTAAGTAAAGGGTATACAATGGAAAAATAATGAAAAAAAGTTCATAAATGAGTAAATCTGGTCCATGAATAAAAAAATTACCTTGTTTTCTCCTTTTAAATCTCCTTTTTAACTCATCCGATATGCAATGTACTGCAATAGTAGAGTGTACAGTATTTCCAACCAATTAAGCAAATACGGAGAACAGTCATGTCTGTACACAGTAAGTCAGTAAGGAGTGTCTGACCGCCGCCAGCCGGTGACCAACTCACCCACCTTCCCTCATCAATCACGTGCCTCTCACGCTCATAAAAATAAACAAAAAAAAAAAGAAAAAAAAAAAGGGGAAAGTAACGTTTAAGTCTGTCTACTTCCAAATTCCAAAGAAACAAACCAACCCAGAAAAAGAGATAAATCAATATCAAAATTAAAATCAAAATCAAAATCAAAATCAATCATCCCTCCTTCTAATTACTCATTTTTTTTCCTTAATTTAAAATTAATTATTATTTATACTCCGATTTGGGGATTAATTCTGACGCCTCTCGATTTGGTTGGTGCGTCCTGCTTAAACGTTACTTCATTTCTTGTCTGTCTATCATTTAGGGTTTCTCATTTCTGGTGAGTTTTTTTTTAACTTATTTTATAATTTTGTTGTTTATTCATTTATGATTCCGTATCGTAAATGAATTTATTTATTTCATTTTCATACGTTTGTTCAAAATATCGCTCACATGTTTTCGACAATCGAAATGAAATGAACGGAGGAAGTAGTGCGTATGTTTGTTATAATTAGTTACCCTTAATCGTAAGAATTTAGAAAGCTTCTGGATTGTTTGTATACTTGTTAACAAACTTATGGAAATGAAAGGAAATGTTGGTTAGAATGTTCTAGAATGGAGTTGATGTTTCGCTTTTCAATGTGAAATACGCTTAGTATGGTTAAATTGAGCTTCAGTTAACGTTTGTGGGCGTTTGTTGTCGTAGTTTTGATTTGATTTTGATAAGGAACTATTGGTGGAAGTGTTACAGTTGTTGAGTTTACGATGTTTGTATGCTTAAACTGTAGAATGGAGCTACAAATGAACTGTTCTAGCCTCTAGTAGTGTTTTTCGTGCCTTAATATTGTTTTGAGGGTAGGGAATCAGATTGCGCAATTAGATGCAACTTGCTTATCAATTATCATTGGGGGGATTCTGTAAAAAGTAAGTATGTGTAAGCGATATGGCTTGGCAGCAAGCTTTATTTGCATCGTGTGGTATCATTGGGTTATGAGACCGTGTTTCTCGCTTGAAGTCATGAACTAATGATTCATGCAAATGAATCCCACCGATTTTTAATGCAGATTTTGTTGTGATACTTGCTCTTTTTTCCTTGTTTTGGTTCCTTAATTTCGGACCTAAATATCGTTTTAAATTAATACTTTCCCCAATTAGTTTCCGATTAGGGTTTTATATTAAGTATTACTAAGTAGTTTCTTAGACTTGTTATCTGTTTTAGGTTTTTTTTATTGTTCCTGATCTTTCTTACCAATAATATTGTTTTGAGGGTAGGGAATCAGATTGCGCAATTAGATGCAACCTATCTTATCAATCATCATTAATCACTTGTTACTTTTTCACTGGGGGGGGGGGGGGGGTTTCGGTAAAAAGTAGGTATGTGTAGCGATATAGCTTGGCAGTGAGCTTTTTTTGCGACATGTGGTATCATTCGGTTATGAGACCATGTTTCTCGCTTGCTGTCATGAACTTATAATTCACGTAAATGAATTCCACATATGGTTAAGGCAGATTTTGTTGTGATTTCTGCTCTTTTTTCCTTGTTTCGGTTCATTAATTTCAGACCTAAAATATCGTTTTAAACTAATACTTTCTCAATTAGTTGCCCATTAGGGTTTTAAACTAAGTATTACGTCGTAGTTTCTTAGACTTGTTATCTATTTTAGGTTTTTTTATTGTTCCTGATCTGTGAGTGATTAGTTCACTACAAACTTAATTTTAAGTTCCTTTTGCACTAAGTAAGAGATAATAAAGATCTATTTCCTATTAGCCATAGTTGTAGGAATTTTATTTATGTGTGACTTTTTAATTCATGGTTGTTTTTGCTTTACATCGCTCTCAAGGGCTTTCTGTATGTTACGTTGTCTTATTTAGTACTCCGTATGTGCTTGTAATCACTACTATTTGTAGTGATGCTGATAATTCTGGCTGTTTGTGAAGTTCCTTCCCCTGAAGGGTTTCACGTGAATTACTAATGTGAGTTGGGACATTTACCTGAAAACATAGGTTATTTAGGCGAGATGCCACGATAAAGCCAGTGTTGTTGCACTAAGTATTATTTGGGAAATGGTCGATGTACGCTAAATAATATTGCTTTATATGAAATCCTAAGTTTTGCTGAAGTCTTGTATTCTTTTTCGTGATTTAGTTTCTGGGAAAATATGCGACATTTTTGGTTTAAGCTTGTACTCCCTCCATGTTAGGTTGATTGATACTTTTAATGTATAGCTAACGAACACATGCTTTATGCACTTTAGGCATGCCCGTTTCTGATAGACAAAGTAATAAAATAGTACTCGATGAAAATTCATGTTGTGGGAGTTTATTGCTCATTTTTAGACTGCATGGTTCAGAATTTTACCCTTAGCGGCAGTTAGAAAAATGTCTTTGTGCTTCTATTCTTTAGCTGATGTATATTATGGGTTTCCTCTGGGGAAGAGATGTTGAGTTTGATACAACTGATGTGCACAAGGTTTACATTTTTTTTGGTCGAAATAAGTTGTACATTTATGGAGTGGTAATAAAGTACAAGGAGAGTAAGAAGTTTATCGAAGCTTAGATTTGAGAGGCGCAAGGCGCACTGAGTCGTTAAGTGCAAGACGAAGGCTCACGCCTTTTGGACGCGAGGTGCCTTAATTTTAGTAACAAATTTGTATTTTTCCAAATAAAATTTTGGGCAACATTGCTTTTTGTAGGAGTTTTCATGTTGGCTAACATGTACTACCTCCGACTCAACAAATTCTTAACATTTTATTATAAAACCCCTCACAAATGAATAAAAGTGTAAAGAATAGAATCTGTTGAGTCAGAGGGAGTAAAAAATTAGGAATAATGGGGAAACGAAATGACATAATTAAAGATTTAGCTGAAAAAGATTTGGCAAGTGCATACTAGCGAGTCTTGTTAAGTGAGCCTCGTCTAAAAGGCACACCTAAAATGCACCGAGGTGTTTTGGCTGGTGCCTCATCCAAGGCGCGCCTTAGGCACACTCGAGGTGTGCTTTTTATAAATAAATATTGAAGTGAACTTACATGAAGGAGAGTTATAAATTTTATCTCACGTAGCTATTGTCTCGGTCTTTAGATCTTTGTTTCGTGTGCTGTTTCAATGAATACTTTCAGTTTGGGTTGTAGATATTTTACCCTGAAGAGTAAATGAGTTTGTAGCCATAGCTGATGACTGACTTCTGACAAAGCTAGTAAGTGCAAAACTTCCCTATTTGATTATCCTTGTTGAGTATTATTTCAGGCAGTCAGTATTTGGCATCTATAGGAAAAACTTACCGCTGAGTCGCAGTAACATCGATTGGCATGCCTACTCAACCTAGAGTATTTGGCATGCATAGAGAATTGATATGTTATTGTGTCATCTTAACCTTGCTCAATTGCTGAAAAAGTCAAGATGAACTCGATTATACTTTACCGTTCTCTATTGATGAAATAATTTACAGTGCCTGTTGCTGGCCAAATGGTAATATGTGAATGGGGGCAACATTTACATCTTGTCCAGCATTCAACTTGGCTATAACTTCTAAGTATGTGTGTTTGGCTTGTAATGTGTGGAAGGATAACTACTATTTTGCATGGGTGGGGTGGATTGATGATGGTAATTAATGGTGATTAGAATATGGTAAATTGATGATGTTTAATAAAGGGGGTGATAGGCATGTTGTTGCTATGTGTGGATCTACTACTCATTTGATTCATGATTTCATTATCCTTTGTCAGCCTTGTTTTTACATTGTATTCCATCTGTAATACAATGTTCTTCTGACTCTTGCTTTCTTTTAGGGGCATTTTGTTCTTCCCGTTTCTCCTTTTTCCTTGTTTGCTAAGTTTTTTTTTTTGGGTCACAGTTACAGTTTGTACTGATTCCCGTTCCATAATTATGGAACTAGTCATTACCAAACCTGTGACTTTTACCATATCTGTCCCGACTACCGTTGCATAATTAGGGAATAAGTGATAACTAAACCTGCCACGTCACAATTACCAATTTATGGAATGTCATTACTGAACCTTACTTAAATTCCCATAAACAAAGGTAACTAACCACTAACAGTGCCCAACCTAATAATTAAATTAAATAACCTAATTAATAACCTACTTTCTTTCCTCCTACTGTTTAACACCCTTAACTCCTCCACCACACATCCCCTTTCTCCTTTCTAACACCCACCACCCTCTCCCTCTCTCTGTCCCCATCTCCTAATTGCCCAACCCGAGCATCCCCAATCTCAAACACCAGGAAAAGCGCAGACCCCTCTTGCTACTCTAATTAATCCTCTGTTGTAAACCTTCTTCTCTCTCCCTTCACTAGATGTGACCTCTCTGATTATCCTCTCACAGTCCCTCGACGACCATTGCCTTTTTATCTCCTTCTCCAAGTTGATCTCCTCCCCAAGCCTGATCTCTTCTTCTCCGACTCACTTCACCGTTTCTTACCATGGCGTCTCTTTTCGTCCCATGGGTCATCTGATTTGATGACTACGCAGGGGGTAAAGCAATGTGGGGAGAAGGATGGGCTATGGTGTGGAAAAAAATGTAGTGATTACTCTTCAATCAAATTAGGCTTTGTTGTAATGGTCCTCAGTTGCCTTTTTTGGCTGTATAATTATGGAAAGAGTACCTAGTAACCATACTAAAGCGTCGGTCTCTAGTTTCAAGTCAATTTTAACGTATGAAATGGAAGGCTGAGTGGCTGACAGAGTACTGCGAACTCATACCAGTCAAGCTGTGTCTAAGACTATTTGTATTTATAGTGCATTTTTAGAAAGCTGAAACAAGACTCTCAGCCTTAACTTTAGCCACGAATGACTCTTCGTGATGTTAACGTTTATAATTTGTAAGCCTCTTGCGACTTTATATCTGGTAATCCCTTGACAGCCGTGTAAGTTGTAAGACTTGTAACCCCTAGGGCTATGTAACTGGTTACCTATTTAGGATATTGATGGTGCACTTTCTGAGTTACTGCCCTTTGGGTTGGTTTTCTGATTTATCGGAACTCATGAGTCGTGTGGATGATATTTTGAAGATAGAACGGTTGTCTTTTTGTCACTGTTTATATTACGTGGACAATAAATCTCCTGATTATAATTGTTTTCCTTTTGAATCTTCTGTTTTGCAGTTACTTAGTGGCACCCTGCTGAGAAGCTGGATTTTGTTTTGGCATACTAAATTTCTCCTCGAGGATGGTAAAGTTACAAGTGCCATCAGAATTAAAACATTGTATTTGGTTGAGTAGCTTTTGATCACTATGACACTTGAAGACTTCTTTACATTAACTGAGATGAAAGATGGACTCACAGCTCTTGCTCGTGTGGAAGAGTTGGTTGCTGTAATGAAGAAGAAAGATGGCATGGTTAAGAATGTCGGTGACATGACCAGACAGTGGGCTGCTGTTGCAAGCACGATTGCAGCTACAGAAAACAAAGAGTGTCTTGATCTTTTCATCCAGTTAGATGGGCTATGCTTTATTGATAAATGGCTCAGAGAGGCCGGAACTCTTGCTAATGAAGGAACTGCTTGCTTTGTGGAGGAGGCTATATCGGCCCTTCTACAAGCTGTTGAAAAACTTCAGATAGATAATGAGAGGTTGGTTTCCTCCGGAATTTGCATTACAGTCAAGGGTCTGCTTAGCTATAAGAGCCTTGAAGTGCGAGATAAGGCAAGAACTTTGTTTGATAGTTGGAAATTTAAGAATATTGACATTGAAAGCATGGATGTCAATTATGTAGCAGCATCTGATGATACAAAGAAAATTAGTGAACATGCGGAGTCTGAAGGCATAGTGAATGATGCTCCTCATGCAAAAATACATTGTGATCAGATGTCAAACGGTACTGAAGGAGAAAAAATCAAGTCAACTATTGATCATGATAGCTCTCATATGGATTCAGGTCCTGGAATTATGAAGGAAGAACTTCAAGATTCAGTAGCTAAACTGGATTCGATTCTAAATGACCCGTCTGTGAAAGAAGCATTATGCTCGTCTGATGGATATTCTGTCTCACACGTTCTGGCAGCTCCAAATCAAGGTACTGGTGATGTGATACCTGTGCAACTTGAACATATATGTGAGGAGAAAAGGCATGGCAATGAACTAGAGGATCGGCCTGACAGTGTAGATAAAGTTACTGCTTCTTCATCCTGTGTAGCTTCTGTGGGAATAGATCTTTTGTCAAAAACTGATGTTACTGTTATTGAATCTGCTGTTCACTCTGATATGGGTACATATGAATTTAATGCGTCGGAGAGAGTGCTTTCGAAAACTTCATCCTTTGACGATACAAATCAGCCTATAAGTGAGTCAACCAATGAGCTCAGACTGGAGGAGGATAACGATAAGGATGACAGCAAAACTTTGGAGCAAAAATGTTTGGAGCAAGGTGTTGGATCTGTGGTGGTGGATACCAAAGATCAAGGGACAACTGTGTTCAGAATGGAAGAGGATGGTAAAGATAATGAGGGTAAGAAACAGCGGAAGAGTAAAAAGAAGTTTGGCAGAAGTAGTAAGTTTGCAAGATTAACAAAAACTAGCAAAAATGCTGATTTAATCCAGCAAACAGCAAATATGGAGCTTGCGGATGGCACATTTGATGCCCTCGAAGTTGCTCGTCTTGTTGCCAAAGAAGTAGAGAGAGAAGTTGGGGACTATGATGAGAAGTCGGGCAGTTCCTCCTCCTACACCTCTTCTATTTCTGACAGAAGCACTGCAGGTAGCATCAGTCAACCGAGCAGCCCCGAATCTATAAAAGGTGAAGGAAACCTGCCACATGAAGATGGCCCAACAAATGAGCTACAAGCAATGGAGAATATGACTCCTGAGGCACCTGGAAAGGAGCCTTGTAATGGTTCAGCTACTACAGAAACTAATCTGGAAAACAATTTGCAAGATATTGAGTCTTCGCAATTGACTGATGCAGTAAGGGAAGCAGGAAGCAACACTGAGAAATGCTTATTGGAATTTGATCTTAACCAAGAGTTCTTGTCTGAGGAGCTTGAACAAAACCAGGTAGATGGCATTTCAAACCCTGTATCAGTAGTTTCAGCTTCCAGAGCTGTGGTGGCTCCTGGAAATTCAGCAGGTCCGCTCAAATTTGAAGGAAGTCTCGGTTGGAAAGGATCTGCAGCCACTAGTGCGTTCCGACCCGCAGCTCCTCGCCGGACCTCGGATAGCGACACTGGTGGGGCCACCAGCAGTAGTTCTCGACAGAGGCAAGTTTTTCTTGATATTGACCTCAACGTAGCTCAAGGTGGCGATGTCAAAGTAGTGGACCACATGTCAGGCAAGGGAAAACAGATTTTAGGTGGCCTTCCTTCAGGCGAGTCTTCAGTTGAAATGAACTGTAAAATATCTGAGAGGCTCAAGTTTGATCTTAACCAGACAGAGGAAGACGGGTCTCAGTGGAAAATGGGCGGACTTTTGTTGGGTCCTACAAAATGGGGGCGTAGTCCTTCACCAGCTTCGTCTTCGTCATGTATTCAGCCCACTTCAAGGAGCTTCGACTTAAATGACAACCCTTGTATTGCCAATGATCCATCAGCCATGCAACCCTTTCCGTGGAACCTCTCTTCTAATAGCAAAGTCAATCATCAAGAGGACTCTGTTATTTCTCTCTTGGGGACCAAGATCAAGAAGGGGACATTTCCTCCACAAGCGGAGTCAACTTTTCTAAACGACAGGCCGTCAGAGCCTCTTATTGATACTAACATGTTAAGAGGAATGGGCTTCGGGCCTCCAGTCCCATATCCACAGTCTGTGTATGGCTATAATGGGCTTGCCATGGGCCCTGCAGCACCTGCTCCAATGTATGGACCTGGTGGCCCAATCCCGTATATGTTTGACACAAGAGGAACCCCATTTTATGGCACTGTTCCGTCATCTTATAGCCATCCTTACATGATGGGCTCGGTCCCTGCTCCCAATGTTGATTTGAATTCTGGGAACAGGGATCCTGCATTTTTCAGGCAGCTGTTCATCCCTGGTCAGGGTAGACCTCTCGAAAACTCAAGGCCCTTAAGTTCAGGGTCGAATGGGTCCAAGCGCAAGGAACCCGACAGTGGATGGGAGCTTTATCCTGCCAACTTTAGACCACCTCATCAACCACCTCATGTCTAGAAACCAGTTTTTGTCGCTCCGATTGTTGCTGATACTAGGAGTAGGATGGTGAGTTGGGATATTAGTTGAAACTGAATAAAAGCCGAGGATCAAGATTCATAAGTTCAACAGCTAGGAGACTACATTTAGATCTATTGATTTTTTTTAAGTTTTATTTTTATAGTTACAGTTTTCGTTTCATTTTGTTTTGTTGTCTGATATAATGCAATTGCAACAATAGATATATTGGGGTACATGTAGCTTGTAATATCTCACCCATACATATATATCAAAAGGAACTGTTCCAATAATTTCCTTTGTGGTATGTAATATCCCCCTCGTCCCAATAATTTGTTTGCCTTTGATTGAAATACACCTCACAAATAAAAATGACAAATAAAAAAGGCAAACAAATGATTGAACAAAGTAATAATTGCTTAGGAAACGGACTGATGTGCTCAAGATTAAGAGAAAAATGAATTAATTGAAAACTTTGCCCTAACAAAGTTCCATATCGCAAATTGGTAAAACTTAGGTGGAATAGATAAGTTGGCCAAGTTATTTAGTCCATTTATCCCAGAAATATACGTTGATCAAATATTTCCTTTAATTCTAAATATTTCATAGTTACTTTTATATGATTAAATAACTTTCGCATATGTTTTGTTTGGGAGTTTTATCTTTTACTAAATCACTTGTGTATGAATTTTGTCCTTGGTGATGAATTTCATCCTTTGAGATACATCGATATAGCGGTGATGTCAGAACTCTATGTACAATTTGTTACATCAGATAACATTTATCTCGTTCAAAATTATATCATATTTATGGATCCTGAATAGATCCTGAAAGAATATATATTCCGAATATTCTCGTATATATTGTACGATATTATCTTGTACATATCTTTTGGTTCCTAGTTTCATAGGATTCCTTTTTTGCTAGGTTTTGCTTGTACGATTGTATATATTGAACTTCTTGTACATCGTTTCCATTTATGAATAATATACGACACAATTGCCTCTGTTTCATCATTCATCGTTTATCATGGTATCAGCGAAGCGAGTTTGATCCTCACATCTGTCACTCACATACATCAATCACAAGACAAAAAAAAAAAAACAAATCTGATTTTCGGATCTTCCTATCATCACTAAGAACGGAGACGACAACAATAAAATTAAGGGAGGCGATGGTGGTGACAAGATGACCATATAACCATCGTCCCCGTTGTATCTCCACCCTTCCGATAGCCCTAGTCTGTCGTTAACACAAACTAAGTTTAATGGTGACAATTACGACTTATGGGTTGCTGCAGTTTGTAACGGTCTTGATGCGAAAAATAAATTGGGATTCATCGGTGGATCCGTAAAGAAGCCCGTAACCAGTGAAGCAGACTCTTACGAGGTTGTGGCATGGCGACAATGCAATGCCGTGATCAAAGCTTGTTGCGAACTGTAATTGATGAGAAATTACATCCTAGTATTACCTTTTCGAGCACAGTGACTGAAATTTGGAATGAGTTAAAAGAGCGTTACTCGGCGGGTAACGCTTCCCGTGTTCATCAACTAAAAAACGATCTCAATGAGTGCAAACAGGGTACTCGATCCATGGTTGAATATTAAACATAATTGAAGACAATATGGGATGAGTTGGCTAATTACAGCCGGGTACCAACGTGCACCTGTGGAGCGAGCGCGGCTTTAACAAAGGAGCGAGAGGAGGAGAAGGTTCACCAATTTATTATGGGCCTCAACACTGCGTTATATGGTCACATTCGGTCAAATTTCTTGATGGAAGACAACCTCACTTCTTTGAGTCGAGCATATGCACTCCTCTTGCGCGAAGAACGACACAAGGCTGTAACCAATATTCAAGAAGAGAAAGCAGAGGTTGATATGGCTGCCAGAACCGGTGGTGGACATGGTCGGGGGACTCCTTTGCCACTCGACGAGGCGGATGCAGAACTACCACCAAAGTGCACCTATTGCAAGAAATGGTTTCACACGGAGGAGAATTGCTATGACAAACACGGATATCCTTCGAGAGGCCGAGGCGGGGGAAGACGTGGAGGACTTGGCTATGGTCGTGGGGGCAAAGGATCAGGGAATTCGAGCCAAGTTGCGAGCGCAGCAACCACGAATGAGGCAGAATCTTCCCAGAAGGACTTCACGACTGAGGAAATTGCGCAGCTACGGACCCTTCTCAATGCAGAAAACGGAAGGTAGTCAAAAATTAACAGGTACGAATTGTATTCAATTAAGTGAATGGATTCTTCATAGTGGTGCCTCGCATCACATGACTGGAAATCGAGAATTACTTGTGAATTTATGGAAGAGCGAGCCATCTACAATTAGGTTGCCAGACGGGTCAAAGATTATGGCACGAGAACACGGGAGTGTCGTGTTAAACAAATCTTTTGCACTTCAGGATGTTTTATATGTTCCATCCTTAACCTTCCATCTTATTTCAATACAAGAGCTTATCCGTGAAAACAATTGCGTTGTGATTTTTAATTCTAATTATTGCATGATACAGGACCAATCTACGAAGACGAAGATTGGACGGGGTAAGAAACGAGACGGAGTATACTATATGACACGAGTGGAGGAAGTGGCGTCAAGGACGAAGGTTGACGATGAACGGGTATGGCATCAAAGATCAGGTCATCCTTCTAGCAATATTATACCGTTTTTAAATACATTAATTCACAGCAAATTAGTTTTGAGTCCCGAATTCGTTTGTGACCCTTGTTGTCGTGCGAAACAAACTCGTTCAAGTTTTAAGCCCAATAAAAAGCGGTGTGCTAATTTATTTGAATTACTTCACTGTGATATTTAGGGTCGTACCATGCTAGTAGTTTGTCCGGGGCACACTATTTCTTAACAATTGTCGATGAACATAGTAGGAGTGTTTGGGTTCATCTTATGAAGGATAGAGAAGTAGCTGACTTAATGAAAAATTTATTTAAAATGGTACTGTAACACCTCCAAAAGTTAAGAGCCTTCCTCTAGCCCATCTCGACTTATGGAGGGGTCACAAGGCTTAGTGTTCCAAGTTTTGTAGTGCGAGTTTCGACATTGGGCAGATTATAGCATGTTATTAAGATAAATAAAAGAGAACTAGATAAGTTTAGTTAAACGATCAAGTACAAGTCTTGAGATTCAACACATATCCCCAAATTTATACAACCATATTGAAAGTAGAGTGGAGTCTAATGTTTAGTCAAAATCTAATAACGAAAGTGAAGACACAATGGCGAGACCGCTCCAATCCCCAAAGAAATCCAAGTGCAACCTGTCAATTCACTGCTCCCCATATGGGCAGAAATCACCATATGGATCGACACAGGTATTTGAAAACCCTTTTGGTTAGTCACGGCAATATAAATGTCCAACAAGATAATATGAATGTAAGAAGACTACTTAAATGCATGATGTGATGATTAATGCAACAAAATAAGTATATGAATGGAACTCCGCACCACCAACTCCACACCGGTACCGGAACACATCCAGGCATACCCACAACCCAATGACGGCACCGCAGCACCACCACCAAACAATACGAACCGTAGCCCGAAAGAAGGTACTCCGGACACAATGATGGTACCGGGCCAGAGAGCGACTCGGATCCCCTGCCAGGCGACATGTCTCAACCACATGTGTCCCTCCATAACTCAAGCCCTAAATGTGCACATCCCACTTGGAGTGGGAGGCTCCCAGAGGCGACTCAAGCGCAAGACGGTCTCCCAACCGTCTTACGTCTCCAAAATAATCACCAACCTCCACCAATCATAACCATCCAACATCTTCATACAACACAAGTGTCCAAGAATGCATATAAGGCAAGTAGAGTTTACATGTATCCATTTAATCATGTGAAACAAGGCATAATAATGAATTCATCCAATCTTTCTCCAATGCTCATGTTATAATGCAATTCATAATGACATGTACCAACCCAATTATCAAAATACCAATATAATTAAACCATCTCATCAAAATTCATGAAACCCTATTTATCAACATAATTGTTCTTATGCCATTACCATGGAATATATAAAATACATGAATTAAATGCATTGAAGAACCTCTATACTACCAAGACTAAGTAGAGAAGACCCTACCTTTGGCTATTCTTCAAACACGGGCACTTAAAGCTAGAAATGATCCTCTATAAAGTCTCCTGCTACACAATTTACAGCTATCTATCATAATACAATACTAATACAAAAATAATACTAATGAATCCCTTAATTAATCCCTTATTAATTAGGTTAAACCCTAATTAAATCCTTAAGATAAATCTCCCAACAATTAGGGTTTGACACTAATTAAAAGAGTAAAAATAGGAAGGAAAGATCAACTTACAACTCAAGGATGAACAAAGGAAGATTTAGTAACAAATATTCACCACAAATGTCAAATAAGGAGATAAGGTTTTTAGAGAGAATTTTGGGGATTTTTTGAAATGAAAGGATAAGGGTTGATAATGATTGTGAGGTAGTAACAAAAGGAAGAAAAAACAAAAAGAGTTGGTCCACAAAGCACTATGGTGCGGATACGAGTGACAGTGAGCACTCGATCGAGTGCAGCCCACTCGATCGAGTAGCTCGGCTACTCGGTCGAGTGAAACCCACTCGGTCGAGTACAACCTTCTACCCGTCCGAGTGAACAAAGTAGTGGCCAAATTAACAATACCAGTTCCACTCGGTCGAGTGGAGTTGACCGAGTGACCTCCACTCGGTCGAGTACGTAATGTACTCGGCCGAGTGATGTAACACCCGCAATTTTTATTTACGGTCTTAAAAGTAATTTAATAATTTAATTAAAGCAAATTATATTTAAATCTTATTTTTGGGTAAAAATATATTTTTAGTATATAAAATATATAAGTATAATATTATGTTCCGTCTTGAGTGTATAGTAGCCTTAAGACGAGTTTTAAGCTAATCCAAACTCATTTTGGTTTGTTTTGGGCCTAAACTCATTTAAGGACTCATATACCATCTTTTTCCACTCAACCCTCACAAAAACCTTTCTCCTTCCCTCATTTCTCAGCATACAACTTATCACCCCATCTCCATTAAAACACATCTTCTTCCTCAACCTTCAATTCATCATAACTTCTTCAATTCTCAACCAAATCAAGTGATTTTCGCGCCAAACTCTTCCTTATTTCGTTCTCATTCTTCCTAAGTAAGATAGGCCACACTTTTCCCCCTTTTATTAAGAAATACGGAACCCTAATATGCCATATAGGGTGAATTCTTCAATAAACACATCTTATTTTTTATTTAGGTGGAAATTTGGAAGACCCGGAAGAAAGTAGCCATATTATTGAGGACCCTCTTGAAGGCTAGGAAGCAAAAGTTAACGGTGATAGGTTACTCGACTATACATTTGAAATACATGTCTAATTGTGTTAAAATGGATGTTTACATGTTAAAGTTGAGAAATTTGTATACTTGGATGTGTTTCTTGACTCATCTATGCTTTGATATGTTTATCTTATGAGGATATGGGTTAGTAAGTGGAATTTATGATTAGTTTAGTTAAACATGCCATATTTATCATGCTTAATAGTTATTACATGAAATTTGATGATATTGCGATATATTGTTGGTATAATTTGGGTATAACACATGTTGGGATGCTTGGCATGCTGTTTTACGTTTTATACGTGTTTTTTCGTCTCATAAGCTTGTTAGAAATCAATTTGAAATCATGAAATGTGAAGTTGTTGCTGAAAACTAAGTATAGGCCCTCCCAGCCGGTGGGCCGGCTGCCGGTCCACTGACCGACTGGGGACCTCCTGTAAGTATTTGTGGGAAATTGAGTTTGGTGTGTCCCAGCCGGTGGGTCGGCTGTCGGTCCACAGGCCGGCTAGGAGTACTCCAGGACTTTGTGTTATTTGGCATGTGTATGTTGTCCTAACCGGGTGACCGGCTGGGAATCCCTGTAAGTTTTGTTGATTTTCATGTTGGCCCTGTGTCTCAGCCGGTGGGCCGGCTGTCGATCCACCAGCTGGCTGAGTAGAATTTTAGGTTTTGTCATTTGGACAGGTTGGCTGGGCCGATTGGCCGACAGCCGGTTCCCTGGACCGGCTGGGAGCCCCTGTACTTATTTCCTTCTCTTATTCACTCATATGTTTTATGAATGATGTATTTATGAAATATTTACGTTATATTCATGTGAAATATCAATTGATCGTATATGAGTCATCACATGTTACCGTTTGTTGGAGTCGTATCCGTAAGGATTTGTCATATATCTACCTCTATGCTTGACTTCTACCTT
>VHZZ01017257.1:10903-21276 GCA_009801015.1 Silene noctiflora
AACTCTTTTGGATACACCTTTAGTGAATCTCACTTGAAGCATGTCGTACTTAATGGCCTAAACTTCGAGACCCGTGATTTGGCTCTTGGCTTGAGCGGTGGAGGCGTCTACTATATGGTTGGGGAGGAACTATGGCATTTATTGAATTACATGGCCTCCGACGGTCGGGATATGGTGGTGGTGGCCAACAGCGTATCATTATTAAAACAAGGGCCACAGCAGGCCACTCGGTCGGGTGGGGTGGCCACTCGGTCGAGCAAGCGGCACTCGGTCGAGTGAACGGAGCACTCGGCCGAGTGTCACCTGGCAGAATTGGATTGTTCCCAAAAATCATCTTAAGCTTGTCTATACTGCTACACCAACATAATAAATAACTTCCAACGGGGATTAACACACCGTCTATTAAATGAATCTGAAAGCATATCTTGGCCTTATGGCCACCATTACAACATAATTGAAATAAATATCCAAGTTGTATGACCGACATAATCCCGATATTTCAAAATTCGCTTCACAACGTCACAGTTCAAGTATACACAACGACAAGATCACTATGCATGACATGGACGTTTCACTGAAACTAGAAGACCACTTTACAGTCAACATTTATGTTACTATCCATAGGACCGGAGTCCCACATAACCACTTCCACACTTTGTACATACATGCTTAAATTAAAAAATTATACCATATAATACAAATAATCAAAACACCTAAACGACATAATTGAATCCCCACACACTACATATTACACTCTCAAATTCATAACCGCGAGGATCAACTTGATAGTACTATATCCACAACTTTATATCACAAAATAAAACTCCCGAAGAGCGATACCCCTGAAAGACCGACTTTCAATGGGCAACCTCGACTCCTTATCTCAAAATAACACCCACTGAAAAACCGACATCGGTATAATACTATAACTATCAATTACCACATCACACATGCACTATAACTCTCAAGTGGTTTCACCACTGGACATTACTACGACTTTTACTAGACATCTCTCAACATGCAATTCACGCCTCATTTTCTATTTATAAGTTCAATCGTTCAACAAATATCCAATCTAGACTATGCAATACTCATCATCCACAAGTTACTTCTTATAATCACCTTACTCGATTCACACCTTACACAATCTAAAGTCACTTTCTTGCACTCCCAATTTCCAACATAAATTACACATAAAATTCACTACCAATCTTTCATTTTAATCTATTGAACACACCCCTAACTTTGGATCACAAGGTAATACTTCCTTAATTACAAAATACTACTAGTAGTGAAATAGGTTTCTTCCTCAAACGTCAATTGGCTTACTACTACCTGTTTATATCCCTCAGTTACCATGCTTTACCTTATCCATATATACTCATGTACAACACATCTCTATCCATTGTTTCTTATTCACAATACTTACATCACTACCTAATCAAGCCCAGTTTAAGTGCCAAAATCATTTAGGGTTGAAGCTAATAGCACTCTCCTACATAGTTACACGACTCGAATTCATATCAAGGAATAAGCTCTTATCGACCCTAATGAAATACATGTCTCGCGATCAAAACTTTCAAGGCACGTAAGGAAAAACGAACTCAAGTGGAATTACACAACATGATGACTGTAATTCAAGACAATACACAACAAATCTAATGACATCAAGGCTCTTGACACGATTGACCAATCATGGAGCATAAAATCAAGGTTTTGCCAAGAATATTGGGTACATATATAAAAAACATTACGGAGAAATTTTAAGATAAAATTTTCCAATTTAGTACAATACCATGCATTATTAATAGGATTGTAATCTTATGGACAATTTAAACCAAGTATTTAGTACAAAATCAAAATTCGGGTACAATTACTACCCATTATCGAAACTTTAAGAGTTTTAAGACGGAAATAAATCACGATATAAGATAGTACAAGATATTATCAACCACATTTGGGGTACAAAATACAATCAAGACAATATTTAGTTCGGAAGGAATCAAGATCCGGGTAGGTATACTACCCATTTTCAAAAATAAAGACGGATAAATCTCTTACGTAAGACTTCACAAGGCATTATATTCAAAGATTAAGATAATAACGGACAAGTGAAGTATGTCATGAGTATAAAATCAAAACTTATGTATATTTATCACAAAATTTTCGGGTATTTTGTCAACTTTTAAGACGGAAAAGTTTTGGTTCAAGCCATCTTATAACGACACTCACAAGACTTAGCTCAAATGAAACATGTGAGCATAAAAAATAAAATCTTGAGATAGCTAGTACAAAATTTTGAGATTTTGTCACGGTTTTTAAGGTCGAAAACTTCAACTCACAATATGTTCTAGCAATACTCATAAAGTTTTGGTCCCATTATAGTATTAAACCCTGTTTAAGATGTAAAAACTAACTTTTGGTCAAGCATACTACATACAAAATTTTGGGGTCAAATTTGAAGACGAAATTTTCGTTTTTAAGACAATGTACCATGTTACTAACAAGATTATTAGTCTTATAAGACAAATAAACCAAGTCTCACCGATGAAAATTCAAAATTTGGGCATGAACACTCTACGTTTCGAAAATTAAGACGAAATTTTCACATTTAAGACACGGTCCAACGTAATGCAACAACAAAGGTTAAGTCCTTGTTGTTCAATTAAACCCAACAACAAACACAAAATTCGATTATCGACTCAAGAATATCAAATTTTTGAGTTCCTTATACATGGTCAAAATTTCGACATAACATTTGATTCTTGACAATAACAATGATGTACAAAATTAATTACTACCATTATTTAAACAAAACATGCAAATAATTGGCAAAACTCGAAGGAAGTAGCGTGGACTTAAGAAAAAATTAAATTGGGAATGATAAGAGGAAAGAGAACATCACTTACATGGTGAAATTAACAAAATTGAAGAAGTAAAATAAAGTAGGAAACTTAAATCCAAGCAACAAACAACAACAATGGGATTTTAGGATAGATTTTGGTAACTTTTGTTATGAAAAATGATAGAGAAGTGCAAGAGATAAGATAATATAGGTCAATAATACATATATCACGAATTTTACAGCCCACAAAATGGCACTTGGTCGAGTGCAGAGTCCACTCGGTCGAGTACAACGCAGTTCTCAGCAATGACCAGTTTTCGTAAAACAGTCATATCTCACTCGTTTCTGGGTCATTTTGGGCGTGTGACCTACTGTTAGAATCTTAAGATAACAAGCTATCACCTCCAATTAGAATCACATCAATATCATGTCCATATCTCATTTTCTGACAGTTTTAATATGACCCTTCTATAGGCGGACATAATAACAACTCCACTAAGTCTAGTTTATAGTCATAATTCACTTCCGAGTAGACAAGTGTCCCCTCACGGATCCCAAAGGTCCTTTGAGGGTCCCAAAATATCTGGGTATTACACCCCAGGTCGAGAAAGGCCAAGGTGATGTCATAGTGTATAGGAGGGATAGTGGTATATATTGTATGTTGGCAAAGATTTGGTAATTGTGGCAATGTTTGACGTAGTTTCTGCAATCGGCTTCCATGGTGGTCCAGTAGTAGCCTAATCGCATGATTTTCAACGCTAGCATCATTGCGCTCATGTGAGAGCCACACTCTTCGTCGTGGACCTCTTCCATGGATTTCTTGGCTTTGGCGTGGTCGATGCAAAGGAGATGGATCCCTTGGGGTGTTCTTTTGTAGAGTTGATTTTGGTTTATCATGAATTTTGATTAAAGTAAACGGATTGCTCTTTGTCCTCTTGGATCAAAGTTGGGAGGGAATTCGTTTTTGGTTTTGTAGTCGAGGATGGCTTGATACCAAGGTTCGGCATGATTTTCCTCGTCGTTGTTGATGGCACGGGTGTGAGTTGGCGCGTTCCTTATTTTGACGCATAAGGGCATGGATGTCAGGTTGTCTGATATGTTGATGAGCGAGGCTAGTTTTCCTAGGGCATCGAAAAATTGGTTTTCTTCTCTAGGAAAGTGGAAGCAGTCAATTTGGTCAAAGAAATCGGTTTCCTGATTGATTTTTGCTTGGTATGGTGCTAGGTTGTCGCTTCGTATTTTATATGCTCCGGACACTTGATTGATGATGAATGAGGAATCGCCGTGGACCCTTAACCTTTTGATGCCGAGTGTTATGGCCGCTTGTAGGCCGATGAGGCATGCTTCGTATTCGGCTGCGTTGTTGGTGACGGTAAAGACTAGCTTGACTGAGATTAGAACATGCGCCCCTTCTGATGATATTAAAAGGATTCCTACCCCAAAGCCTCCCAGTTTTTATGCACCGTCGAAGTACAGGTCCCATGCGTCGGTGTCGGCATAAAGGATGTCTTCGTCAGGGAGTGACCAGGCATCGGTCGTTGGATTTGGATCCTCGTTGATGGGATTTTCAGCTAACAAATCAACGACGGCCCTTCCCTTGATTACTTTGAGGGGTACGAACTTGAGTTCGAACTTGAATATCATGAGTTTCCATCTGGAGTATCTTCCATTTAGTACGGGCTTTTCGAAGATGTATTTGATATGGTCATCTTGGAGTAGATATGAACTGTGTAGCTTTTCATATAGTGTCGCAGCTTCTTGGTAGACCATACGAGGGCAAGGCATGTTTTCTCCAGTTGGGTGTATTTGTCCTCGTATTCGATGAACTTTTGCTGATGTAGTAGCTGGCTCGTTCTTCGCCGTTGACCATTTGTGCTAGCATTGCTCCCATGGTCGTGTCAATGACGGTCAGGTTTAGGGATAGGGGTCTTCCATGCTGTGGTGGGATAAGGACGGGAGGTTTGGATAGGATTTCATTTATCCTGTCTAAGGCCTTTTGGCAATCATCATCCCAATCAGTGTGATCGGAGGCGAGGAGCTTCTTAAAGAAAGGCCCGCAAATCATGGTGAGCTTGGCTATGAAGCGACTGATGTATTGTACTTGACCAGGGAATCCTCTAATATCCTTCTCGTTATTAGGCTGAGGCATCTGTTGGAGAGCTTTGATTTTTATTGGATTGATTCGATGCCTCTTTTGCTAACGATGTGCCCCAAGAGCTTTCCGGAGGTGATCCCGAATGCAGGCTTCTGAGGATTTAGCCTCATGTTATATTTCCGAAGACGAGCAAAGAATTTTTGCAGGGCGTCAATGTGGCCATCTCTTTCCTTTGATTAGACAATCATGTCATCGATGTATACCTCCACTTCCTTATGCACCATGTCGTGCAGGAGGGTGGTCGTGATTCTTTGATAGGTTGCTCCGGCGTTAATCAGACCGAAGGGCATGACAGTGTAGCAATATGTGCCCCACTGTGTAGTGAATGCAGTTTTGTGCATGTCTTCCTCAGCCATTTTGATTTGTTTGTGTCTGGCGTATTCGTCCATGAATGAAAATAGGGCGTGCTCGGAGGTGTTGTCTACCTAGATGTCGAGGTGTGGTAGGGGGAAGTCGTCCTTTGGACTTGTCCTGTTCAGGTCTCTGAAGACAACACATACCCGGATTCTCCCATCCTATTTGGGTACGGGGACTACGTTAGCTACCCAGTCAGAATACTCGGAAACTTTAATGAATCCGACTTTGAATTGTTTGTCAACTTCTTCTTTGATTTTAAATGCCCATTTGGAGCGCATGCGGCACAACTTTTGCTTCACGGGCCTAGCTCCGTTTTTAATGGGTATCTTGTGCTCTACAATTTCCCTGTCGATTCCAAGCATGTCTTTGTAGGACCATGCGAATACGTCCTTGTATTCGAGCAAGAGGTCGATGAATTGTTGTCTTTCCAAGGGGTCAATAGTGGTCCTTATCTTAAGTTCTTGAGGTGCTTGGTCGGTCCCTACATTTATAGGTTCGGTCTTCTCGGTGATGGGTGTTCTTAGTTCGCGTTTGTCGAGTTCTTTGGCTAGGTAAGGTGGGCAGTCACTCAAGTCAAGTTCCTCATGTTCATTCAGAATTGCATTGCAGTGAAATTGAGGCGAGTCGTAAGCAAACTTAGCATTCATTAAGTCAATCTGAGCGAAGAGCTCGGATAAGACAGACATCTCATGGGGAGTCAGAGGCGACGCAGCAGAGGAGGTGGTCCCTGGGACAAGCCCCGGGTTACTACCTTTCACGGAAGAAGGGGTGACACTAGTTGACCCAGCCTCGGTGTCAGCCCCAAGATTGTGATGAAATAATGGAAAAGGGACTTTGGTAGGGGTTCTGGAATGTAAGGACCCAAGACAAACCCTGACTCTGACTTATAATCAGACTCAGACTCAGACTCATCTTCACTTCCCTCTTTGAACATGGGGCCTTCTCCAGTTGTGATCTTGAGAATGCGGCCTTGGCGATCAGTCCATTTGAAAGTCTTCCTCCAACCTTGGACAGCTTTCTCTGAGTTAGCATCAGAGATTAAGGCAGTAGAGTCGAACTGGTTATCTTTGAGGACGATAGCTATGATCTCCTCGTGATTGAGGTGCTTGATGTTATATTCTGCAAAGAGGAGGATCACAGCTTGTCCGTCAAGGCAAGGTGCTTGTTCAGACCTAGTTGGGGTGACGGAAGTTGCGACGTCTGGGATGAAGTAGCAATCCTGGAAGACCTCTATACCTGGGTGCTTTATTTTCAGCATGGGGTCAAAGATGGCCTCAATAAACCCATTGTAGGGCTCAACGTCTCCCTCTAGGACTAAGTCTTCGTTCAAGTTTAAGTGGTATGGACGAAGGATAACTCCTTGCTTCTTGCGTTTCTTCACGAGGAGGCCCATCTCCCGATGTCTTCATCAGTAGGCTCGTAACCTAGCCCTAAGGGGATGTTGGAGACCTTGGCCTTCTTCATCGAAGGCAAAGTGTTTTTTAATGGGTTGAGGGACATGCCCTGGAAGTAATCCTGGCGCATCATGATGCGGTTGACTGTGAGGTTTGAGAATGGGTTGGAGTCAAAAGGTGTTGGATCTTCAGTTAGGGCATTCATAGCTTGGAATCCCCACATCTCATTGTCGATCTCCTTAATTACTTGAGAGGCTATCCCATTTTCCATGACAGCACGGATAGAGGATGCAGGAATAGTGATCGTTTTTTCCGTTGAAGGGGATCCTAATTTTCTGGTGAAGGGTAGATGTGACGGCTTTTGTGGCATGGATCCACGGACGTCCCAGGAGCATATTGAAGAATGCTTCGATGTCGACCACTTGAAAGTTGACTTGCCTTTCTAGGGGACCAGTTGTGACAGTTAGGTAGTTAGGGTGGTTAGACCTGCAACTTTGCGGCGAGTACCGTCGTAGGCACGGACTCCTTGGTTGGTTAGGATAAGATCAGCTTCCTTGATTCCTAGTTTGCGAGTAGTTTTAAGAGGAATGACGTTTACTTCAGACCCGTCATCCACCAAGACCATGGGCACGTTCTTCTTCGGGCATTGCACGGTGATGTACAGGGTCAGATTGTGATTGGCTCCAAAGGGAGAGATATCCGCGTTGAAGAAGATAATTGGGTTGTTTAGATCATAGACATACCTAGTCATGTGGGATACCCTTCTTCGGGCGAGGAGGTTGAAGGCACTGTCAATTTTCCCAAGGCTTGAAGCAAGCCTGTCGGTGTTCAAAGGATGTGGCGATTAGCTTCTAGATGGATATTTCGGCTTTGGCTCGGGAACCCCTGGTTTATTGTCAATGTCTGGGACAATTTGGTCATCGATTACTGATGGACTGCTTGTTTTAGGATTTGGGTTTTTGTAGGGGCGCCCAGATCGGGTAAGGTGATCAATTTCCTTGACTTACTTTCTCTTTCCCTGGACGATGTAGACATCGTCTATGTCATCTCTACAAATTTCTTTGATTTCAGGGTCGCGAATGTACTTTTGGGGAATGTTCCTTAAAGGGTAGTTTTTGTGTGGAAAGTTTTTGTGAAGTTGATTATTGTGAGTCATGTTGGAGGGTGTGCCAAAATGGTCGCGGAGGCAGTCCATTATGAAATTGGGAGTTTTGGGTATGTGGGGGAGCCTTCTTTGGACGCGGCATAGGTATTGGTAGGCTAAAGATTTGTCGGTAATAAGCATCTTCGAGCCGGGTGATTCTGTCCGAGAGACTAGCAGTGGTTCTCTCGGTTTGTTGGAACATAGCAAGCATGGACGTGGCGCTAAACATGAACATCCCATCTGGAAGGTCGTCTCCTAAGGAATTGACTTCGTTTTCAATTGACAAGATGATGTGCGAACGATCCAGAGTTAGCTCATCATCTGAAATAGCGTGAATTTCAAATGGGTTGGTTTTGTTGTTTGGCTTTGAGGTTGGAGGTAGGGGTAGTTCTCCCTTCTCGATCATGTCTTGGATAACATGTTTTAGCTTGAATCAAGTTTCGGTATCATAGCCCTTGCCTTGGTGATATTGGCAATAGGCGTTTGGGTTCCAAAAGCGAGTTTTCTTTGCTTCAGGTGGGTCCAGAGTGGGCCCGATCGGTTGCAATTTTCCTTGTTCCATGAGTCTTTTTAGGGCGCTAGCATATGTCTACCCTAAATTGGTGAATGTCCTTTGGGGATGTTCGGATTTCTTTGCAGTTGGTTCGAGGAGGTTGACCTCATCAATTTTGTTGGTTTGACCGTAGGGACGAGATCCAGCCGATGTAGACCCTTGATAGCCTCTACTCGTGGTTTTGGCCAAGACACCCTTGCGTAGGTCATCCTCAATACGAGTCCCAAGGATTTGTAGATCCTGGAAGGTCTTGATGTTTTGGTACCTTAGAAGGTTGGCATATACCGCATGGAGGTTGTTGACGAATTTCTCAATCAGGGGCGACTCGCTCGGCTTACTTACCAATTGGGTGCTCACCCTTCTCCAACGGGTTAGGAATTCAGTGAATCATTCCTTGTCATTTAGGGATAGGACCTCAAGGGTGCGGGGGTTGGCCTGAATTTCGACGTTATCGGCGTATTTCTTAGCGAATTCAACGGCAACTTCTTCTCAAGTGGTGATGATTTTCGGGTCGAGGGAATAGTACCATTGATGGGGAATTGGCTCCAAGGATGACGGGAAGATCCGGGTGAAGAGATTCTATTTGACCCCCTTGATAGACATATAATCTTTGAAGGCTCGAATATGGTTGATTGGGTCTTCCACCCCTTTAAACTTGGGTACATCGATTGAGGTGAAGTTGTCGGGTAATTGATCCCCGACGGGCTTGAACCTTCGGTTTTGTTTTCTAAGTGGATATTGTTCCCACGGGCTAGGAGTTGCTCTTCCAAGAGCTTAAGCCTTTTCTCAGTTTTGGTTAATGGTGGAGGGTTATGTTCTCCGGCTTCCTTGTTTTCCAAAGTGTCGATACGAGTCTCGACGCGGTCTAGAACGACTTTGAGGGTTGTGAGCAGACTGACTAGCTGAGTAGTTGTGAGATATCTATTTTTGTCATCATCGTCTTTGTTGGACGAAGCTGAAGATGGGACCATGGTTCTAAGGCAGTAAACGACTCACGTTACATCTCAATCCGACACGGCTTAACGACTAAATGCAGATATCACACGGGCGAAAAAAGATATCTTGGATTTGACGAGACGAGGGCGACCATGTATGGCGCCTCGATGCTGACTCAATTGATGGTGCGACGGTGTTGACTAGACTTTGACTCGGGTTCAAAATGATGGCGCGACGCCGTTGAACGAGTCTCGACGGTGAGACGATTCATAAGTAATGACCCATAAGTACGTTTGCTTTGACTCGGTAGACACGAGGCTGAATTGAAGCGGTCGACTGAAATTTGCGAAAATGGAAATTTTCAAAAATACATTTGTTGCTTTATAGACGGCTTTCGGAAAATAGGAATCTTCAAAACCGGCTAGTTTGGATTGGAAAAGGGTCGTCTTAGGTTTGTTTTCAAAAGACGGTTCGAGATAAAGTTGCGACGGCCTTGAAAACGGTGTGTTGCTTCCAAAAAAAGGTGCGTGTTTTGAAAATAGAGTTTTGAAAAGATTGAAATTGTCGTGGTCTCGAGAATGGTGTGTTAACCTCGGGATTTGAAGTGTCCTCGAGAACGGCGCGTCGTTCTCGGGTTTTTGAAAAGGCCATTATTTTGGCGCAAAACGGTTTAAAATCCGCATTTTGAAATCGTGATTACGACAGTGTAAAAAGGTGCTTGAAAACGGTTTAAAATCCGTGTTTTGAAATCGTCATTACGACGGTGTAAAAAGATTCTTTTTCGCAACGATCGGCGAAAGACCGAGGTTTCAAATGGCCATTATAACGGCGCGAAAGGATGTTTTGAAAATTTAGAAATGACACGGAAGGACTTATGATCACATAGCATATAAGCACTCACAGTTCATTATATTATGCATAATGTGAAGGAACCTCACATACACTATGTGAAGATACTGGATTTATAAATTAACATGTTAATTTAAAGG